>NQII01000116.1:491510-534473 GCA_002778355.1 Clitarchus hookeri
ATTCAACCAAGTGTTTCACTGTTGTAACTGATGTATACATAGAATTTCGACGTGGTCGCATTGCTCACCACCAGCGGAATATTGTGCTTAAATGGCTCCAGCCCCCCTCTCTAATTACAGCTGCTGTAATTTGCTCTACTACTGCTACGAGAAGATACGAAAAGCTGTTCGCTGTGACAAGTTGACAATAATCCACCCATGACTGGTCACCGTGACCGCAGACATAGTGACAACAGTCTGTTGTGGACGCGCAAGCGTTTGCGGGTGGTCATCGTTGCTAAGCCTGTCCGTTTCCACCCATAATTTTTAAACGTAATATTCCACCATAGCAAGACCTCCTAAACCAACCTAGGATAGTGGGTGAATATGTGTTTTACAGCTTAAACAATTAAACAAAACCATTATACGAGCTGAGTGTGTTATTTTGCAGTTCAAACTAACGTAGGGGAATCGGCTTGTACCTAGGGACACCCGAATTTCACGAAAACATTTCCGTGCATGTTAGAATTCAACACCCTACTGGTAAATCAGCAATTTTCTGTTGCTTATTGGTGGCGTATCTTTACGAGAAAATATTTTCTTACTGGGCTGGCCAATCAGAATTCGTTACCCCTGTAATGTGCGTCTGTAATTAGCGAGCAGAGACATAAGATGCATAAACCGTAGATACCCCAATCAAGAAAGTGGATCTGAGCTATAAAGTGTTATGCAAGACGGGTCATGAAATTTTTCTCGCGAAATTTGGGTTTCTATACATATAGCTAGTTAGTTTTCACACGCGCCTGCGAGGTAGCCACGGCCGTGAATGTCCACAAACACCTGTAACGTGGCGGCGAGGTCGAGTGCGCCTTCCAGAGTTACGCAACCTGATGCCTGTTAGTCGGCTGTTTTTTAGTTTAAGGTTTCGATTTTTATTTTTCTTCAGACCAGAAACCAGGTGCACATTTTAGACGTTATTTTACTGCTGCGTAGTATGTTATAAGGTGCGTTGAATTCACTCTGGTCTAGCTACAAAACCTACACACATATAAAAGGAGAAAGAAGTGCAATGTGGTCTGCCATTGAATGAATATAAGAAATTCTCCAACTCTATAGTTTGTCAATGCAGATGTATCATCGAGTGTAAGGCAGCCATGTATTTATCCGCCCTGTTTGGGAAATCGCCCTTGAAGGTCGATAGTCTAAAAGAAACAGTGAATATATTTTTTTTTTTTGCTCTTCCGGAACTGTCGCTTTACTGAAACGATCTAAAACAAAAAAAAAAAACTCCTTATCTTTCCTCCGCCCTTCTCAAAAACGCTTTGCTCGGTTATAGATTCTTTTTTCTCCCCTCATGGTGGTATCCCTTCAGTCTGCCGGTGCCCCGCCCTGCTCATTCATCACAATTTCCTCTTGNTTTTTTCTCCCCTCATGGTGGTATCCCTTCAGTCTGCCGGTGCCCCGCCCTGCTCATTCATCACAATTTCCTCTTGAAATGCCGGCCTGCCCGGAAGCCAGCGGACCGAGTTATTAATTCCCCTGATAAATAATCCAAATAGCAATCAAGTGACGGCCACCGTGAGACAGCTGCTCCTGGCGGTAATTCACTGTCGCGAGGGGAAGGGGGTGGGTGGCTGGGGTAAATCTGCCAGATGCACGGGACGTTTCCGACCGGAACAGGGCGCGAGCGGGCTGCGCAGTGGACGTTATTCATCCCCCTCGGCAGCTGAGTCAGCGCGGCCCANCCATTCGCCCTTACAGGCAACGATCATAAATACCGCCGCGCATCGCGAACTCGCTTCTTTGTCCATGCGGCCGCAGAACAACCGCGTGTATAGAGTCGGAGTTAGCACATTCGACCTATCTGCCTGTCGGCTGAGGTCTTCTAGGGGAATCCTTAGTAAAATTTTATAAAGGCGACAGGGTCATGCTTGTTTATAAGGAAGCATTGCTAACCACCCTCCTCTTACCCCCTCACCCCTTCGTCACCGAAAACATTGCAATATGCATTACCAGGAAGCTGAATTCCTGGCAAATTATAGCTGTAACTGTAGGATATCACTATACGTGATGTATGGAAACGGAATAAACTATAGATGACACACTGTTTTTGAGCAGGAAATCCCTAAAAATGTTGTGTTTACCATCTTCACTTTTTTTTATCCTCCCCACTTTAAATGCNTGTTTTTGAGCAGGAAATCCCTAAAAATGTTGTGTTTACCATCTTCACTTTTTTTTATCCTCCCCACTTTAAATGCACCGAGAAACGATGGTTTATCGCGGGAGAAGTTGACTCTGACCCAAGTTTCAACCTCCTGTGCTCTTGTCAGAACAATTCCTTTCATTATTGGTTGTCGCGTGTGTATGAAGCTACTTTCNAAGTTTCAACCTCCTGTGCTCTTGTCAGAACAATTCCTTTCATTATTGGTTGTCGCGTGTGTATGAAGCTACTTTCTCATTTATCTGGGGAAATAAGAATGCTGAAACTCTAAGACCAAACCATTATGATTGGTCTGCAAAATGCTAAACCGAGTCAAAAATGGACGCTTCAGTGTTTCGGAAAAAATGTTGGTTCCAATGATTTCGCGATTTTCCAATGTGTCTATTATGTATTGGCTACTGCTGTGTGATCTACCCTTTTTTTTGTACTAGACTGTACATGGATGGCATGGTCACAGGATATTCGAGAGTGCGAAAATAAAACAGGCGCTTATTCCGCGAACTCCAGCCACAAAATGGCGTCGTTGGCCAGCAACATGTCGGAACGCCATTTGTCAGTCAGTGTCTTGTAACCTACTTTCCAGCTGACAGCCTAGCCAATAGGAATCTTTAGCAGCACGCCGTAGCCAATGAGACACAAAGCCTGTTCCCAGAGCCTCCCGCAGCCATTTACAGAGTAGATACGCTCTCATCAAAGTACTGCCATGCAATTTCTCTTCCATTTACTGTATGTACCTATTATGTGCTTATCTACTTTTCGATGTTGCCATAGTATTTCTTCCTGTTAATTATTGGCTCAGATCCTTCCAGCGTGTGTCTGAACAGCTCTTGTCCAGTAATTAAACCAACGATTAATTGTGCTGGTCACTGAAAAATTCATATTTTTATGTTAGTAGGAAATGCTGTTGAAATTGTAGACATTACTTACAAGTAATATTTCCTCGCTTTAAAAAGATTTAGATGACATTTTTTTCACACTACGGCTTGTTAAAATCACAATTTTAGTGTTTTTGGGCCACTTAAAAAATATAAACTGACTAACCGAAATTAGATAATTCACATTGAAATGAAATACCATGAGTTACTTCTAGGACTCTTTAAAATCGCACTATGCAATGTTTTCGCAATTTTTTAAAAATTACCTGAAATAAGGAAATTATTGCATTTTTATTTGTTTGTAGCAGTCTATGTNATGTTTTCGCAATTTTTTAAAAATTACCTGAAATAAGGAAATTATTGCATTTTTATTTGTTTGTAGCAGTCTATGTTTTTCTCTAAAATAAGTTTTGCTATAAACCATGAGTTACTTCTAGGACTCTTTAAAATCGCACTATGCAATGTTTTCGCAATTTTTAAAAAATTACCTGAAATAAGGAAATTATTGCATTTTTATTTGTTTGTAGCA
Organism: Clitarchus hookeri; assembly: GCA_002778355.1. Lineage (NCBI taxonomy): Eukaryota > Metazoa > Arthropoda > Insecta > Phasmatodea > Phasmatidae > Clitarchus > Clitarchus hookeri. The sequence continues at coordinate 495,115 of NQII01000116.1, forward strand.
GTCTATGCTTTTCTCTAAAATAAGTTTTGCTATAAACGATTTTTTTATATCATTTGTGTTCTAAAACACTGAAATTGTAATTTTTACATTCCATTATGCAAAACTATGTGATCAAAAATTTCTTGATGTGTGAAATCGGCTCTCAAGACATCGTTGTTGAGAGCCGCCCAAATCTCTCAACTCATCTTTATGCTACGAAAGAGTACTTCAGTAATGTCTACAAGTTGAACGGTGTTTCGTACAAGTATAAAATAATGCCTTTTTTTTTTACCAGCAGCCGTATGTATACGTGTTCGGTGCCTAACCTGCCACCGAATGAATACGCGAAATTCACGGACTTCTGTAAACAGTAGTGATTCGTGGGACTTACTAGTGGCGGCTTGCCCTAGTAAACCTGGGCTGTGTGTTCACGGAGGTGAGCAAATGAAGGGGTCCAGGGTTTTGAACCCGGGGACAATTTTGAACAATCTCCGTCAGAATGCAATTGTGTAGCCTTATGTTAATAGTACGCCCATTCGAGTCGGCTACGGGGTTGGCGCCCGTGTACTATAACCGACAAAAGCGCGTGTGTACTTGTGATGTAGTTTCGTTTTAGTAGCTAATTGGCGGTGTGTTGCTCTTGAATGTGCGGTGTGTGTGATCGGGACTGCATTGCGAAAATTTTCCTGCTAGTTCTGCTAACGAAATCACTTGGTGGTTCGTTTCATGTGGGTGTGTACTCGGTCGCACGTTGGCGGCGTGAAGTTGTGTCTGATTGACTATTGCATATTGCAGAGGAATTCTTATTAGCTAGGTTGTCGTCCGGCATGTGAGTCGCCAGGAGCTGATTGTTTACGTCTTTACTTGCATTTTAATTTTCAACAAACCTGCCTTTCTTACATGAATAAACAATTTGACCAACTTGAATATATCCCAAATGCTTTTAAACTAGGTTACACAAATCTCAAAGCATTTACTTACATAAACAGTATTTTAAACTCAAATTCGCACCCGCGTTGTTTAAGATAGTGCTGTTGGCAGAAAAAAATATTCCAATATTGGTTCACAGATAGTGAACCCCCTCCCCAACAACCTATTTATTTTTCTCTATGGTTGAAACATTTTGTCGGAGTGTGCAGCCGGTGTTCGGAGTAGACCATAGACTAAACATGGGGTAGACCGATCTCGCTGGCTGCGAACAAGCAATCTCCGTATCCCAGCATTGAGCTACTTTCCTGCCAACAGGTCTTAGGAAAACGGCATGGTTTGTATGTTAGGTTAGAAAACTGATTTGTAAACAAATGTTTTGAAATTTTTGTATATTTCATCTAACCAATTTGTAATGTAGTTTGATTAAATTCAAATTGGCAAAAGTATTTTATTCGTATAATAGTGTTTGTCATTTAAAAATTAAGATATAAACAAACACTTTCATCACTGTTGACCGTGTGAATTTGACAGTTGTGTTCTTTTGGGCTAGGTCAATGTTGGGTGCATGCGCAGAAGACGAATAAGCGGTCTACCTCATCTTTAATCTATGGAGTAGACACGCCATTTGCAGTTCTGTATACCAACTATTCTGTTTTTACGCATTTTGCTTCTGCTTAAGTTCTTCGTAACGATTTGAAAATTGCTTGCACGATTTCCATTTGGTAACGAAGACGTNGCATTTTGCTTCTGCTTAAGTTCTTCGTAACGATTTGAAAATTGCTTGCACGATTTCCATTTGGTAACGAAGACGATGGCCTGCCGTTTTGTTCACGCCAGTTAAACGTGCATTCGCCTGTCAATGGCATCGAGAAGTGGCTGGGTTTATTCTGCTAACTTCGAAGGGCGAACAGGGGAAACGTGCGCAGGATTGAAATTGAAATTAATTCCATCTGCAATTTCCAACAGCATCGCGCTTGTCCCCGCAACGATTCCGCCGTGTAGTTACCATGGAATAACAGAGGTTTCGGTTTATCCGTTTCTCCNATCGCGCTTGTCCCCGCAACGATTCCGCCGTGTAGTTACCATGGAATAACAGAGGTTTCGGTTTATCCGTTTCTCCCGTCGCTTGCCGCTTTCGTGCGTGGTGAAGTGTTTCTTTATTTGCAACTCAATCGAGTACTATTGCAGCATATCAGTGATTGTGTGGTCTGGAATTTTTATTTGAATACGTAACTTCATATCTGCTTCATTCGAATGTTACTTCAGTGGTCAAGTTTGAATAACCGTTAGCCAGTCGTGTGTGGAGAGAAAAAATAATAATTCATTTCAGGCGCACGTTACAATGTTTCTTTTACTACCGAAATAGCACATGAGAAGAATGCGATATATAAATAGTATACCGTTTTTAACGAACCAACCTGTGTGTACAAATTAATTTCGATACTAAAGACGACATAAGGAATAGCACTCACATAGCACTTGTTGGCCTAAAGGTTGCCGCCTACCTGGCATTTGGAACTGCGTTGCAGTGTGTTCGAAATCCGCGTTTTTTTTTNTTGTTGGCCTAAAGGTTGCCGCCTACCTGGCATTTGGAACTGCGTTGCAGTGTGTTCGAAATCCGCGTTTTTTTTTACGATAGTACTAAACGTGTTCCCGCTGTACCTATGTANCTTGTTGGCCTAAAGGTTGCCGCCTACCTGGCATTTGGAACTGCGTTGCAGTGTGTTCGAAATCCGCGTTTTTTTTACGATAGTACTAAACGTGTTCCCGCTGTACCTATGTACGAAAAGAAAACACACTTCAGATTTCAGATTATAAACGCTATTTCCGAGCCCTCCAACATTGCTGAAAACAGCTTTTCATACTGCTGTATCTCGTAATATACTGGTCGGAAACATGCGAAACTATTATAGGGACCGGCAACGAACTTTGATTTATAACGTCTACCAATACAATGACAGGATCGCCGCTTAAAGTCCCATAGGTATACACGCAGCACGACGGAAACACTGCACGCCAGTTCAGAGCCTTGCGCGTAGGAGTGACGTGGCACTAGGCGCGTGTGCCATTGAATTGAACGTAAAATTGCGTATGCAAATCGTCCTTATCGTTCCAGCGCGTCCTTGCCTCAGACGCGCTCGAAGCTCCACAAGTAGCCGGTGCCTTTAATTACGGGCTGTATTTTGAAAAAAAAAAAAAAAAAAAAATTATTTCCAAAATTTTAATAAAGTATTTATTAATTAGTGCTATAAAATTTTTTCATGTATGGTTTTATTACAAAGTTGCCCCTAGTGTATTGGCCTAAAATTGTTTTTCTACCATCGACACAATTTATATCACAATCATATTATAGTAGGCCTACGTTGCATTTTTTAAATAAAATGTAGCAGTGAAAGGTTTAAAAAATACGTTGCAGTGGTTTTTAATTTTAAAACTATTAAAAAAAGTATAGTAAAATGTATAAATGGGTTCTTGTTCATTTCTTTAACTGAAGCTAGTTTATGGAACGTCTGCCGTAACTCTTGCATAATATAATCAGAGAATTGTAGCTGTCTTCCTCTAGATTGGTTATAAATCCACATTACATTTTATTCATGTCCATTCTTTTTTATTAAGTCAACAACTATTAGTTCTTCTGCCTTTGCTCTACTTCACTGGAATGTTCATGAATATTCAAGAATATTTTGCCTACCCTGTTTTAAATTCTACCAGGATTTTTTCTTCCTTGCTTGTATCAAATCTTTGAATATTTTCGTCTTGGTTGCATCGTCCGCTCCTGTGATATGGTTGTTATTTATTCTCTCCTTTAACCTCGCAAATTACATTATAACTGTGACCTTACATAAGTTACTGCTACGTAAGATTTATTCTTGGCGCTTCTTATTCGTACATGTTAAACCAATATTTAATTTCGTGCAAGCAAAAGAATTGTTCAAGACAGCTTGTTCCTGCATCAAAGAAACCCCCGGAAAATAAAAATAACGGTGGTATGAAAATATAATTATAGTCGTAATATTCAGATATTTTGCAACAGGAAGTTTTCTATTGTTTTTAAGATTTTCGGGAATACATATTAAAATAAGCAAGCAAAAGAAGAACAGTAGCAGTTGTAATCACGTGACAGAACTTGATGAATCCGCCTCTAAATAAGGAGTTTAACTGTTGATGCCATAAAGCCATGAAAACGGAAATAATTAAGTGCATGCAGTTGGCTCAAAATTGGTTGTCCTTAGCTTTTCTAGTAGCAGAAGCCAATGGGTACTCTCCGCTCACTATTAATGGGAATAAAACTGTGCATATCAGGTAGTTATTCGCAGATCAGACTGTAGTAAACAATGATTATTAAGGGATATAAAAACGTATTTAAAGTATACGAGGTGCTTATTGGCTAACAAAAAAAAAACACATTTCTCGTAACATTTTCGTTTTAGGATACTACAATAATTTGAATATTTGCCTGAATAACTAGCTTATTTTTATGTTGAAATGGTAACCGTTCCTCTCATTATGCGCACTGGAACCCATTTAAACGTGCTTTCCTTCACTTTGGAATAAAATTAATTGCATATCAAGGATCCAGCCGTTTAGAGGCATTTCATGCCAAAAAATAAATATATAATAAATAATTTCTCAGACAGTTTTTTTTCAATAATTTCTTTTGCACCAGAAGAATATTATTACTTCGTTGCATCTGTTCAAAGTTCTGAATTTTTCCACCTATTTCCAGTATATTATTTAGTAATATCGATGTTAAATTATAATATTTTACAACAACTTTACTTGCCCTGGTCATAAGCGTAACTTTACAAATACATACATTATACATGTACATACTGAATCATGTTTCCAGCAATATTATACAGTTCATTTTGCTGAAACCATTTCGGTATTTTTATGCCGTCTAAATTATACTGTTTGTCATTCACGCAGGAGGCAGATTACGTGTTCTCAAACACGCCTCGAAATTTCACTTTGGGGACGAAAGTTGAAAATACTGTTCGTTTTTTCCTCCGTCTTTCAAGTCCGACCTAGACAGTCATGGAAACCAGTGAAATGTCTATATTTTAATAGTGGATAACTTGCAGTTTACGACAGTGTCCGGAGTATTTGGTTCTGCATGCGCGTTGCTTATGAGTGAGTGAAGAGATTTGGGATCCCTCTTAACATTGAGGTCTTGAGAGACAATGAGGGTGAAGCGCGGTGAGCATGGAGCAGGGCGGGGGAAACGGGAGATCCCCGAGAAAACCTGCCGACCAGCGGCATCGTCCGGCACGATTCCCGCATGCGAAAATCTGGGAGTGACCCCGCCGGTAAATCGAACCCGGTTCTCCTAGGTGGGAGACGAGTAACCACTACACCACCGCGGTCCCCGCGTTGCTCATGAAAAGTTATTGTCCAAATACATTCGCGAAGCATTAACGTAAAAATTTCGGGTGTTCCGGTTTTTTTACGCAACATCGGTTACTGCTTTTTCTCGTACCAACTTCAAAACCTCAGCATTACTACAGCCGCAAAGTTATTGCTTAAAAGCGATAGATTAGTATAACAATGAGAGAAAGCTTTAGTTACAGATACCAAACAATTTGTTTGAAAAGTACTTGTTTACAATTAACAACATTTTGTTCACACAAGATATGCGCTGTTGCTCCAAACATCTACATTCGTTCCTTTGAAACAAATAGCTAAATCATTTAAACATAATTGGTCGAACCTAACAATTAGACCTATTTGGTTGTTCCAACAACATCTGTAGTATTAAGTACATGCACAACTATTTTGCAAGTACGTTCAACTTGTCGGTCTGATTACCGTAAACATTATTATGGTACAGTCAAATCAGTATTTAGTTTGAAGTGAATAAAGCATTTGGTTACCTTGAACAATCTGGTGTCTGTTATTACAGAATTTGTTGTGGTAACAAGATCAGCTTGGTCCAGTAATAGCATTTATTTGGTTAGCTGTAGGGGTAAACGGGTAGTTTGATTGCCCTCGTACGAAAATACGATTCGGGAGTTTGTTCGTAATTTTCGTGACAATTAGTATTGGTAATAGTGTTTGTAAGTGCCTTAATTGATATTGAATAATGGTATTAGTAATCCCATTAAACCAAATTCAGCAGGAAACAGAAACGTAAAGCAGTAAAACTTGAAAACATTAATTTACGTAATTGTCCTATATTATACAGCTATATATATACAAATATTCCATCTCCATCAGTAGACACGTTAGCCTAACTTGATCAGCGGCAGCGTCCGGATGGTAAATTTACGGGTTCTCATCTCGGTTGTGCTCTCAATTTTGTGATCACAACTGAAACTGTAGATCCATACAAATCTTTTGACGAACGAACCAAATCTTACAAGTTTGTGGCTATCAGATACGAACAACAAAATAATTTGGTTTCAATAACAAAATATTTAACTGCCCCTATACAAAAAAAATTAATTTGTTTGCGCTAAACAAACTTTGTTTTATTCAACAAAACCTTTTTCTCAGTATTGAGATCAGGACAGCACACGTTATTGGTATAGAAATATTGAAGTCGCGGGACTTTGTTCAAAACTGGTTGGGAACGACTTGGTTCCAATTCGGTACTCAGGTTTCGAGTCGAGCCAAAAATTGCCTGTTCCTGAAAGTAGATAACATATTCTAGAAGAAATACAGACAAGGTCGTCTCTTATAAATGTACGTTTACTCTCTTAGTCCTTTCAGTTAGTGGCCTATAGACTGTTTACGATTAATTGAACACTTTTGAAAATCAAATTTCAAAATTTTTATTGCCCCTACTCGGAAGGAGGGAGTGGAAGGGGTCGGTCGTCTGCTGGGCGCGGTGCTGGGGACAGCACCAGCAATGTAAAACAAATGACAACAAAAAAAAACATTATGGCGGTCGAACTAAGGCGAGAGACAAACTCCAGTAATGTATAAACAAATTACAAACGAAAAAACAATATACGGTGGACAGTGGCTGTGACGCCTACAAATATGGCGGACTGCACCGACCAAAATGGCAGACGGCTGCACCTATCACGATTGCGGACGGTGGATGTGACGCCTACTAAGATGGTGGGTCGCACCTACCTAGATGGTGGAATTAATATGGTGGATGGGGGTGTGGGGACCTCCAAAAATTTAATTTTTTTAAATACATTTTTTTATTAATTTTAATATAATTTTTAAATACATTTTTAGGGATTTGTGGATTTTTTTTTATTTTCTGGGTTTTTTAAGGTGAAATGTCACCGGGTCCAAGGTCAGAGTCAAAATCACCCACATCCAAGATGGCCGCCGACCGACTGGAATTACAGAGCACGAACAGCTCCAATGCTTCGGTCCCAGGTCCCGATGTGCCAAAGTCCCCATAGGCATTATCCCTGTCTTAATACGATTCATTGCTACTGACACACCAACTATGTTATATAATTGGGGGCTTTTCGTCCCACATATTTACTAAAATCCTTCCTTATGTTACAAAGTATCAGTTGCTACAAAAATTGTTAGGTACTTTTCACACTAAATATTTTCTGTCTTGCAACGCCAGAAACGAAACGTGTTTCAGTTGTTTGGGCGTCACAACATGTCACTGGTGACGTACATACTCGCAAAATAGGCTTCGTGCTTTCCCCATACTTCTCCTTAAACAAGATCCTATCAGATAAGACGCATGTAAAGATGAATATGTTAATAGCGTATTGTTTGGTTTGCAAGGAATCGTGTTTGGCCTCCCCTACAACTTCGTAGTAGGGAGTGGTTGTGGTCAACCCCTAACGTTTTACCTTCATCCCCGACCTTGTGCCCTCACCAGTTACTTAAAGTAATTAAATATCCCGAGGGAAGAGAGGAAGCGAGCACACCACGCACAAAAAATAACCTCTTCCCACTTTCCCACCACTCTCCTAGATTCTCTTGCAATTCGATGTCGTTATCGGATTACGGTGTTCCGGGGGGTGGTGGTGTGTAAGAACTCGGCAGTGATTCGTGATCGAACAGCCGCGGGGTGTTGACAGGTGACGTCATCCGGGAGAACCAACCCCCTCTGTCTCCCCCACTGCCATCTCTACTCTATTCTCCAGCGCCCTTAATCTTATCGGGAATACTTCCACAAACTCCTCCCCCGTCCCTGCTCCAGTTCTCTCCCCCTGTGCATCGCAGGAAATAGAAGGGGAGGCAAGTACTCCATTATGGACGAAATTTAATTTTTCGTAAAATTGATGGTTCTAAGGCCAAAGTTATCTTATTTCCTTCCCCCCGTCTTTTGAGTTCTCGGGTCAACCGCGGGTGAGTGTTATGAAGAGCGCAGCTAAAAAGAGGGGCAAAAAAAGCGGCAACGAGTTTGTGAAAGGGGGTTGGGGAGGAGGAGGCCGAGAGTTAAGCCCTCGCGATCGAGAAATTCCCGGCAACGTTCATATAATCGCGTTAGGAAGATGTGTAATTGGTTAGTGCGAAAAATCCGCGGTCGAAAACCTTTGCGATTTGCCTTCATTATGGTACTTTTATTGACTTTTGTGGATTACCAAACGTCTGGTCTGTTTTCGTGTAACATTTTATCTTCTTCGACTAAACCAATGATAATTTCTACACTTCGTCTCATTTAGAGTCTTTTTTGACGTTTATTTATGTTGGCTAGGTTGCACTGTTTAAATTGTTAACTGCTGACGTAATTATGTCAAAAGTAGACACCCACTAAAAATGTAATTTTTGTGCGATGTATTACGTGTAGTTGACAAAAGATGGTTTTATGTCAAACAAGGAGATTGTCACACATTTAAGTTTACACACAAAATTACGGTGAATAAGTAACCTACATTCTAAACTGTAAAGCTAAATAATTTGCAAAGAAAATACATTTTGTTTGGTTTAACTTTGCAAACTAAATTTACGTATTTATAAAAAAATAATTTATAACAAATTATAAATTATGATTATCAACACATAATTTTGAATGCGGAAAATATTTAACATTAAATTTTCTAGATTGGTACACTTCAATAGGCCTATATGTTGGATTATTTAGTATAACCACGCCCAGGATCCAATGTTATTAGTTTTTTACTTTACAGTATATTGCAAATGGCTATAAATGTAATTTTTTCGTGAAATTGTTGACATGGTGTTTTTTTTATAATACTTTACTTCACTATGAACTATTTAAAGAGCATAATTGTTTAACATGGGAGTTCACTGCTGGAGTGTTGGAATGAGGAACATGCAAATTTCGCCAATATTGTTGAAAATGATACAAAAACATTTGTATATGCGTATGAAAATAAAAATTCGCATTTTTTTTTTAGCATAAAAATGGGTTTTGAAAAATTTATTTTAGTATTAAATCAGTAACTTTCGCGGCCGCTGTCACGTGAATGCGGAACGCTCTCTCATTGGTTTGACGTCACTAGTCACACGCCGGCGGCCGGCTCCGGCACGTTGCAAACACGCAGCAATTGTTTTATGGAACCTTAAACAAGATGTGTAAAATTACAAAGGTAAGAACGCGTGTCATACCGCACAGCCGTGATCTTCACAGAGACTGTAGGCCTACATCAAATGTTAAAACTTATTTGTTTGTACGTTTTATTTATTTGCATATTATTATNTTCACAGAGACTGTAGGCCTACATCAAATGTTAAAACTTATTTGTTTGTACGTTTTATTTATTTGCATATTATTATTATCATCTGTGTATTTGTTTGCGATTGCTAAGATTCAAAGTAGGAAATTAAAACATGGAATAGGTATTACATTAACAAGAATAACACAATTGTAATAACGGCGACTGCAGTGAACGTTCTGGGTTGTCGCGCGCCATGCTTTATATCTGTGATAAATTAACTACGTTATTTAGAAATGAAACGTAATTNAACGTTCTGGGTTGTCGCGCGCCATGCTTTATATCTGTGATAAATTAACTACGTTATTTAGAAATGAAACGTAATGTTGTGTTGAGCAAGAAGGTTAAAAATATTTCCTGATTTTAAACCACGTTTCAGTATTCATAAAGCATTTATTTCGGTTTATAAATGTCAGATAACGAGCAGTATGGTGACAGTAGGCCTAAAGCTAGCACGCTAGTCTCTACCCGACACCGTACGACTTCTCGAGCAGCTGCGGCCTGTGTTTTATTCTCATAAGCCGGTTTTTGTCTGTTTATTTAAGGGCAAGGGTTATAAAAGTAAGAAAGCTTACTTGCGTGAAACGCTTAGGCTAATTAGTGTCAATTTTGTGGGCCTCGTAATTGTTTGTAACGTCCATCTCCGTAAGTTAGAAAAAAGGAGTAGAAAGTAAGATCATCCTTGATAAACATTTATAAAAACATGCATTTTAGTTTCTTAAAAGTAAAAAATTAAGTGGCTATTTAACTTTAATTGATAGGCTTATGAAAGTTAACTATAGAAAAATCAAAACAACTTAAATTGATTAGAAATTGTTATATTTGAAAAATACTGTATAATATAAACCCAACTTTTTGCAAGAGGGACTCTTGAGCCCCACCCAAATAATTTCATGTTTAATTTTCATGACTTAACATCATGACATGTTATTATTTAGGCATACAATGTGAATATAGCCTTAATATGATAGCTGTGCTCTTAAAACAAATGTTAGAAATAATATTAAATCAATATTAATAAGTTCAGTGTTAAAACTGCCTACATAGGGGAAACATAAATACCTTAAATATAATCATGTACGTCAAATGGTCTTCGCAAATTAAAACAACTGATTTTGGCTAAACATCTTCAATGTCTCGCCTAACTGCGTTAAACCACGTCTTCCTGTTTGCTTCGTTTTTTGTAACTAACAAATATTTTATCAGGTGTTTTGCAAGATGTAGGTACTAGTACACTGCGGTACAATATATTATTTCGATGATTGTGATATACATGACTGTTTATATTCCCTTTTCATTACTTCAAACAATACCTATTTAACCAAATACGCATCACCTCTGAAGTAAACAAACGCGGCGGCCGAGGTTGTATCTAACTTGTGACGTCACGGAGTGAGCAGGCGCGACAAACGCGTTTTGACGGGTGTTTCAAACGTAAAAATTTCATTCAATCATAACTTTCTCAAAACTAATTTTTAAATCGTGATACTTTGTAAATACATTTCTAACACCTAAATGAATGAAAACCAAATGCCAGCAAAAAATGAGCATGTTGCCCATTCTCACTATACCATCCAAGTAGGGAAATACCTTATCATACAGAGGACCGCCAATAACGACGAGAAACGTACAAACAAGAACATACAATGGCGAAACCTTAGAAGCGCTCTGCTATATTCGTGAGGGAAAGAAACATCCCAAGTGACGTCACGTTTTCCCCGAAGCTGTTATTCTCGAAAATAAAGTATAGTGAAGTAAAAGCTCTGACGGTAAGCAAAGTTATTGCATACGCCAACGCGTTATTGAATAAGTCATCCATTTACTTGCCTTGCTTCTTTACGTAGGCGTATGAAATATTTAAAACAGAGCTCAAACGTCAAGTATATATTTCTAAACATCTCAAGTATATTAGGCACTAAGGTGTGGGATAAGAGAAGGAGCTATTGCTAGCCGAGGCCCACCAAGACTCGTAGTGTAGACGGCGCGTAGTGGCTATAATCCATACGTGGTTATTTCCAACTCTTCTGGTGGCCTGCTGAAGTTCTACTTTTAGGCCGTCCTCTGCCTCATGCAAGCAAATCTTAACTAAGTCGAGAAAATTACACCAAAAGACAACGCACCGCATTTGTGCGCACTCTGTTTCATAGTATTTTGCGTAACATTTCTTAAAAGCATTACCAATACAATTTTTTTTCTCTTTGTTCTTATTCGTATTTATTATAAATAAAATGTTTCAATTTATAGTTGTTAATATAAGTAAATATTTAATTTAACCAAAAATGTTATCATTTTATGTTTACAGAGGTATAAAAAGTTTGTGGTTCATGACATATTCAGAAAACAATAAAACACGTTATGTATAAGGTGATAATTTAAAGGTTTGATTAAATAGAAGCGCGAGAATACTGCGAATAGACTATATAAGGAACGGTATCGCTGTGGTGTAAATATATAATAATCAACGCACATAGGCTGCATAAAATAAAAATCGGTAATGTCAAGTAACATTTCTTAATAACTCATTTAAACTTATTTTACTGGCTCCAAAACACCAACATCTGATCAAGTAATAATAATGAATAGTGTAAAAACGGATAACCACGAATTGTCCAAACATTAAACATTTGATCTCGTTTTCACGACTGATTTTCAGGACCTTCGGTGTCTGTATCGATCCATGCATGATCGGAGTTTCTTTCGCTTTCCTCGCCCGGCGCTTTGTTTTCCTAGGGGTGTCTTTCGCTTCCGCAAAAAAATAAAACCCTTTAGTGTGTTTATTTTCGTCCCAGTCCGGCCATCGCTTTTCTCGCCCCTTTCACCGTGATCGATTGCCTCGACTCTCTTTCCATTTCCCTCTTTTCACGTGGTTTATCGGCCCTTTCTTCCTCCCACGAGGATGACAATGCCCTCTATAAATGCATCGTTTATTCGAGTCAGAACTACTTGGCCGTCTGATTTATACGGCGCGGAAGTGAGAGGAGGCCGGAAAATGCGGTAAAGTAGATTCGAGGAGAAGTAGGCAAGGAAGCGAGAAGTGGGTAATTGGGTTTCGTTTTAATGCCTTTTTTAAACTGTCACCTCTAAGGGTATAACCACTAAATATTATGGATTGAACTGTCTTCGTTTGCCTTCTGCGACCGTATTAACGCGCCGGCCTAAGGACGGACTTGGCTTCGCCTACCCAAGTGACAGAGAGAGACAGAATTACTTACGAAGCACCAACCAAGGTGACTGGCAGACGGGCAGACGAATCTGTAGTCACTACCTCCCACCTGCTGTACCGCCATCTTCCAATTATTTCCTTTGCCGGGGAGAAGTGGCCCGACATTGGCAGAGCGCCCAAGTCCTAAATTACAGTGGCTCTGACATAATATGTCGTTAGAAAACCCTACGTACGCAGATTCGCTTACAGTANTTTCGTGTAACATTTTATCTTCTTCGACTAAACCAATGATAATTTCTACACTTCGTCTCATTTAGAGTCTTTTTTCACGTTTATTTATGTTGGCTAGGTTGCACTGTTTAAATTGTTAACTGCGGACGTAATTATGTCAAAAGTCGACACCCACTAAAAATGTAATTTTTGTGCGATGTATTACGTGTAGTTGACAAAAGATGGTTTTATGTCAAACAAGGAGATTGTCACACATTTAAGTTTACACACAAAATTACGGTGAATAAGTAACCTACATTCTAAACTGTAAAGCTAAATAATTTGCAAAGAAAATACATTTTGTTTGGTTTAACTTTGCAAACTAAATTTACGTATTTATAAAAAAATAATTTATAACAAATTATAAATTATGATTATCAACACATAATTTTGAATGCGGAAAATATTTAACATTAAATTTTCTAGATTGGTACACTTCAATAGGCCTATATGTTGGATTATTTAGTATAACCACGCCCAGGATCCAATGTTATTAGTTTTTTAGTTTACAGTATATTGCAAATGGCTATAAATGTAATTTTTTCGTGAAATTGTTGACATGGTGTTTTTTTTATAATACTTTACTTCACTATGAACTATTTAAAGATCATAATTGTTTAACATGGGAGTTCACTGCTGGAGTGTTGGAATGAGGAACATGCAAATTTCGCCAATATTGTTGAAAATGATACAAAAACATTTGTATATGCGTATGAAAATAAAAATTCGCAGTTTTTTTTTGCATAAAAATGGGTTTTGAAAAATTTATTTTAGTATTAAATCAGTAACTTTCGCGACCTGTGTCACGTGAATGCGGAACGCTCTCTCATTGGTTTGACGTCACTAGTCGTACGCCGGCGGCCGGCTCCGGCACGTTGCAAACACGCAGCACTAAAATGGAAGGCAACTTTGTGAAAGCGCAGTCGAACAATCTGCCACGAGTAGATACCGATATGCTACTTGATTACTTAAATTCCCATTGTTTTGTGGAACCTTAAACAAGATGTGTAAAATTACAAAGGTAAGAACGCGTGTCATACCGCACAGTCGTGATATTCACAGAGACTGTAGGCCTACATCAAATGTTAAAACTTATTTGTTTGTACGTTTTATTTATTTGCATATTATTATTATCATCTGTGTATTTGTTTGCGATTGCTAAGATTCAAAGTAGGAAATTAAAACATGGAATAGGTATTACATTAACAAGAATAACACAATTGTAATAACGGCGACTGCAGTGAACGTTCTGGGTTGTCGCGCGCCATGCTTTATATCTGTGATAAATTAACTACGTTATTTAGAAATGAAACGTAATTTTGTGTTGAGCAAGAAGGTTAAAAATATTTCCGGATTTTAAACCACGTTTCAGTATTCATAAAGCATTTATTTCGGTTTAGAAATGTCAGATAACGAGCAGTATGGTGACAGTAGGCCTAAAGCTAGCACGCTAGTCTCTGCCCGTCACCGTACGACTTCTCGAGCAGCTGCGGCCTGTGTTTTATTCTCATAAGCCGGTTTTTGGTTGTTTATTTAAGGGCAAGGGTTATAAAAGTAAGAAAGCTTACTTGCGTGAAACGCTTAGGTATAATTAGTGTCAATTTTGTGGGCCTCGTAATTGTTTGTAACGTCCATCTCCGTAACTTAGATAAAGGAGAAGAAAATGAGATCATCCTTGATAAACATTTATAAAAACATGCATTTTAGTTTCTTAAAAATAAAAAATTAAGTTGCTATTTAACTTAAATTGTTAGGCTTATGAAAGTTAACTATAGAAAAATCAAAACAACTTAAATTGATTAGAAATTGCTATATTTGAAAAATACTGCATAATATAAACCCAACTTTTTGCAAGAGGGACTCTTGAGCCCCACCCAAATAATTTAATGTTTAATTTTCATGGCTTAACATCGTGACATGTTATTATTTAGGCATACAATGTGAATATAGCCTTAATATGATCGCTGTGCTCTTAAAACAAATTTTAGAACTAATATTAAATCAATATTAATAAGTTCAGTGTTAAAACTGCCTACATAGGGGAAACATCAATACCTTAAATATAATCATGTACGTCAAATGGTTTTTGCGAACAGAAAGAACTGATTTTGGCTAAACATCTTCAATGTCTCGCCTAATTGCGTTAAACCACGTCTTCCTGTTTGTTTCGTTTTTGTAACTAACAAATATTTTATCAGGTGTTTTGCAAGATGTGCTAGTACACTGTGGTACAATATATTATTTCGATGATTGTGATATACATGACTGTTTATTTTGTAATTTCATTACTTCAATCACTTTCTATTTAACCAAATACGCATCACCTCTGAAGTAAACAAACGCGGCGGCCGAGGTTGTATCTAACTTGTGACGTCACGGAGTGAGCAGGCGCGACAGACGCGTTATGACGGGCGTTTCAAACGTAAAACTTTCATTGAATCATAACTTTTTCAAAACTAATTTTTAAATCATGATATTTTGTAAATACATTTCTAACACCTAAATGAATGAAAACCAAATGCCAGCAAAAAATGAGCATGTTGCCCATTCTCACTATACCATCCAACTAGGGAAATACCTTATCATACAGAGGACCGCCAATAACGACGAGAAACGTACAAACAAGAACATACAATGGCGAAACCTTAGAAGCGCTCTGCTATATTCGTGGGGGAAAGAAACATCCCAAGTGACGTCACGTTTTCCCCGAAGCTGTTATTCTCGAAAATAAAGTATAGTGAAGTAAAAGCTCTGACGGTAAGCAAAGTTATTGCATACGCCAACGCGTTATTGAATAAGTCATCCATTTACTTGCCTTGCTTCTTTACGTAGGCGTATGAAATATTTAAAACAGAGCTCAAACGTCAAGTAAATATTTCTAAACTCTCAAGTATATTAGGCACCAAGGTGTGGGATAAGAGAAGGAGCTATTGCTAGCTGAGGCCCACTAAGACTCGTAGTGTAGACGGCGCGTAGTGGCTATAATCCATACGTGGTTATTTCCAACTCTTCTGATGGCCTGCTGAAGTTCTACTTTTAGGCCGTCCTCTGCCTCATGCTAGCAAATCTTAACTAAGTCGAGAAAATTACACCAAAAGACAACGCACCGCATTTGTGCGCACTCTGTTTCATAGTATTTTGCGTAACATTTCTTAAAAGCATTACCAATACAATTTTTTTTCTCTTTGTTCTTATTCGTATTTATTATAAATAAAATGTTTCAATTTATAGTTGTTAATATAAGTAAATATTTAATTTAACCAAAAATGTTATCATTTTATGTTTACAGAGGTATAAAAAGTTTGTGGTTCATGACATATTCAGAAAACAATAAAACACGTTATGTATAAGGTGATAATTTAAAGGTTTGATTAAATAGAAGCGCGAGAATACTGCGAATAGACTATATAAGGAACGGTATCGCTGTGGTGTAAATATATAATAATCAACGCACATAGGCTGCATAAAATAAAAATCGGTAATGTCAAGTAACATTTCTTAATAACTCATTTAAACTTATTTTACTGGCTCCAAAACACCAACATCTGATCAAGTAATAATAATTAATAGTGTAAAAACGGATAACCCCGAATTGTCCAAACATTAAACATTTGATCTCGTTTTCACGACTGATTTTCAGGACCTTCGGTGTCTGTATCGATCCATGCATGATCGGAGTTTCTTTCGCTTTCCTCGCCCGGCGCTTTGTTTTCCTAGGGGTGTCTTTCGCTTCAGCAAAAAAATAAAACCCTTTTGTGTGTTTATTTTCGTCCCAGTCCGGCCATCGCTTTTCTCGCCCCTTTCACCGTGATCGATTGCCTCGACTCTCTTTCCATTTCCCTCTTTTCACGTGGTTTATCGGCCCTTTCTTCCTCCCACGAGGATGACAATGCCCTCTATAAATGCATCGTTTATTCGAGTCAGAACTACTTGGCCGTCTGATTTATACGGCGCGGAAGTGAGAGGAGGCCGGAAAATGCGGTAAAGTAGATTCGAGGAGAAGTAGGCAAGGAAGCGAGAAGTGGGTAATTGGGTTTCGTTTTAATGCCTTTTTTAAACTGTCACCTCTAAGGGTATAACCACTAAATATTATGGATTGAACTGTCTTCGTTTGCCTTCTGCGACCGTATTAACGCGCCGGCCTAAGGACGGACTTGGCTTCGCCTACCCAAGTGACAGAGAGAGACAGAATTACTTACGAAGCACCAACCACAGGTGACTGGCAGACGGGCAGACGAATCTGTAGTCACTCCCTCCCACCTGCTGTACCGCCATCTTCCAATTATTTCCTTTGCCGGGGAGAAGTGGCCCGACATTGGCAGAGCTCCCAAGTCCTAAATTACAGTGGCTCTGACATAATATGTCGTTAGAAAACCCTACGTACGCAGATTCGCTTACAGTANCCCAAGTCCTAAATTACAGTGGCTCTGACATAATATGTCGTTAGAAAACCCTACGTACGCAGATTCGCTTACAGTAATGCTTGGATCGTGGGGAAAAAAAGAGGGTAGAGTGCTCATACCAGCTGCGTAGTAACCGGCAGGTGTTTCCCGAGACTGAATGGCTGTTTTGTTATTGGAACTTCGTTGCTTTGATAACGGTTAGCGCACTGTTTCCATAAATATTACTTTATTGCTGTTGGGATATATTCAAGTAGCACTAATTTGTTTTTCTATTGAAACGTAAACTGACGTATTTCATTGTTTCTAAACACGTAATTTTGAAAGTTATTGCTGGTAATTCCGGAAAGAGTGTTGAAAAGAGGAATATTAGTCTACTTTTCCTTTAATCTGTGCCTTGAATACTGGAGGGGGTCATTTTCGCTTTATGCTCCAAGCGAACTTCTGTTTCGTGGCATACAAAGTTAAGTACAGTCCATTCATGGTTTCTTCAAACTTTTTGAAGCCCTGCTTAAGTTCTACTTTCAGACCATTCCTCCGCCTCATGCAAACAAAGCTTATCGGAGTCTATAAAATTATACCAAAGGGGCAACGGACCGCATTCGTGCGCAATTTTGCATGAGATCTATTTCTTTCTAGGNGACCGCATTCGTGCGCAATTTTGCATGAGATCTATTTCTTTCTAGGCATTACCAATATATGTACCTACATCCTCTGTGTTTTTATTCCTATTAATTATAAACAAAATATTATAATTTATAAATAAAATACAAGTAAAAGTTTAATTAAATAAAATTCAGATACTTTTATGTTAAGAGAAGTATAAAACGCTTGTGGTGCAGCATTTTTTTGGGAGGACACCAAATGCCTCATTCATGCGGTGATGTATCAAAGGTTTGATTCAAAATGTGTGAAGATGCAGCGAATATACTGTGCATGCAATTTTTAATAAGGAAAAAACTGTAAGATATAACGTTTTTGAGGNGCATTACCAATATATGTACCTACATCCTCTGTGTTTTTATTCCTATTAATTATAAACAAAATATTATAATTTATAGATAAAATACAAGTAAAAGTTTAATTAAATAAAATTCAGATACTTTTATGTTAAGAGAAGTATAAAACGCTTGTGGTGCAGCATTTTTTTGGGAGGACACCAAATGCCTCATTCATGCGGTGATGTATCAAAGGTTTGATTCAAAAGGTGTGAAGATGCAGCGAATATACTGTGCATGCAATTTTTAATAAGGAAAAAACTGTAAGATATAACGTTTTTGAGGAATATTGGTGTTTGCCAACATCACACTTTTANGAATATTGGTGTTTGCCAACATCACACTTTTATCCCTCCGCCCAAACATCTACATCGTACAAGATAAATAGGGTAGAGTGCTCATGTGAGTTGCGCAATTACCACCGTCCGTATTCCAACATTGGACGGCGTTTTTGCCAATAGCATGATAAAAAAATGTGTAAAGGATTTAAGGTTAGAACATGTAATGTAAGTATATGTTTTGTAATATCCCTACACTTCCTTTCATGTAGCATTAATATCGTATATAATGATGGGTCTGTTGGAAATGTTGAAAATTCTAATGTGAAAAAACACGTTCGTCTTTGGACATCACGTGACTTTGACAGTTGTATCGACGATGGGAGCGTCAATGTAGGGGACGTGCGCTGGAGAAGAAAATCGGCCTCCTTCATCTCTAGCGTATGTCATGTCTGCACACGTTCACTCTACAGCTGGTTGTACCTGGCCCCATTGTACACACCCCGTCGCGACAATCCCTGTGAAGGAGGCCACAGACAAGTTTACAAAACTTAATAACCATAACAGCGAGCTGGAATGGAATCTCTAAACATCAATCATAAAATGCAGAGAGCAACAGAAAATGCAGGTCCAGCATGCATCAGGATATTCCATATCAAATTCAACAAACTATTAGTAGACTCTGTCTCCAATTCACAACGGGAGCCAATCAGAAATCAATACGACACACTCACACACACACACACGCGTGGAGGGGCGCGAAGTGTGGGCTGGACTGCGAGGGAGGAGATCGTCGCAGTCGTAGAGTGTCGAGGGTAGTGAACGGCGAACAGCCGAGGAGCCGGTGGCGATCTGGGTAGAGAGTCCGGAGTGCGAGACTGGTTGAGCTCCTCAGTAAGTCATGGTCAGTCTGCTTTAAAATAACCTTGTCTTTATTCCCGTCTTCCGATGGTCTTATAGCTCTAACTTCTCNAAGTCATGGTCAGTCTGCTTTAAAATAACCTTGTCTTTATTCCCGTCTTCCGATGGTCTTATAGCTCTAACTTCTCTATGACTTATTACTTCTGTTAAAATTGTTAAATAAATTATTTGTTTTTCTCTTTAATATGAACCTCCTTTCTGGTCCCAACTCCCTATATTAATGCTACGCATCCCCTCGTTTGTTCTTATTCCCTCGGGAGTTAGAACATAAACTGAATCTGGGGTTCACTTAATTGAAATATCACTCTATAAATATGATGTTACAGAGCTTATACTGGCTTAGGCGAATTAGCGGAAATCAGCGGGGAAAAGTGCCGTGGGCAGTCTTTTGCGCGTGACTCGCGGTTTGCCCACAAACTCACGTCTTCAAACATTNAAGTCATGGTCAGTCTGCTTTAAAATAACCTTGTCTTTATTCCCGTCTTCCGATGGTCTTATAGCTCTAACTTCTGTATGACTTATTACTTCTGTTAAAATTGTTAAATAAATTCTTTGTTTTTCTCTTTAATATGAACCTCCTTTCTGGTCCCAACTCCCTATATTAATGCTACGCATCCCCTCGTTTGTTCTTATTCCCTCGGGAGTTAGAACATAAACTGAATCTGGGGTTCACTTAATTGAAATATCACTCTATAAATATGATGTTACAGAGCTTATACTGGCTTAGGCGAATTAGCGGAAAGCAGCGGGGAAAAGTGCCGTGGGCAGTCTTTTGCGCGTGACTCGCGGTTTGCCCACAAACTCACGTCTTCAAACATTNCAGCGGGGAAAAGTGCCGTGGGCAGTCTTTTGCGCGTGACTCGCGGTTTGCCCACAAACTCACGTCTTCAAACATTGACACGGGCGTTTATTTACTTCTGTTCGTCTGTTCTGTTGTGTTTTTCATTTTTAAAATGATTTAGCCTAATTTAGATAAATCTTGTTTGCAATAAAATTTGGCCAGAATCAGCGTACTCGTATTTTAAATTATTTGTTTACGCAAAACAGTATGCTAAAATGGAGTTCGGTGTTGCCATTCTGAACATGGTTACCGCATAGCTGACATATGCACTCGCCTTATATTTCCCCGGCATGTATAATTTACTACAAATAAGTATAATTAGTTCATTTCTGACACTGATTCCTACATTAAGTAAAGTTTCAGTAATAGATGAAGCCTGTACCTCCCACTGTATACTTGTTGAATAAATTCTTCCGACTACTGCCAGCGCTGATTTACAGAAATAGTAACTGATGAAGTTTATTTGCTAAACTAATTAAACCGAAATCTAAATAAATCAGCCCACCCGGGATTCTAAGCCATAGCCTCAGGCCGAACTCGCTATCAGCGGACCGTTAGGTTCTGGCTTAGAATCCCTGGTGGGCTGATTTATTTAGATTTTGGTTATTACACAGTTGACGCCAGTTTTGGCCAAGCACGGCCGTGCACAATGTTATACACATAACAATACGTTTGGCGTAAGGGGATCGGGAGTTAGCCGAGTGCGAAGTTGCAAGAAATAAAACAAAATAAAACAGAACCTCACAAAAACTCAAAATATTTTAATTTATTAAATTATTTTATTTAGTTTACTTTCAATGTTAACATTAAGGAAGAAAATACATATGATTTCAAGAATAAATTGGGGAAATGTAGTAATTTTTTCCCCCTCACATTTGTAGTTTGTACCCCTTTGGCTCTTTCTTGATGTTTTCCCAAATCATCATTCTCTTTGTCCCTTTGTAGTGTCTGAATTATAAACTGGACTGTACTGTAATGTTACATTTATTTTTTATAGAAGTTGCTGCAGGAGTTTTGTCCCTACTGGTAGCCCGCCTTTTTTCTTCTTTTTTAAATCCTTGACCCAGAACTAAATTTAGATCTTACAAGTGATATTTAATTTTTATATCAAATACGTATGCGCAGAAATACAAAACACTTAACTTTTGTTAATCAAGGGGCGGCTTAAAAATTAAAATACTTAAACTAACAACTAGCGACACGCACCACCGTGGCTTTTCTAGGGCATATACCCTATTTAAGCACGTGTGTATTGTACATTTTAACATACATGAATATTTGTCTGTCGAATGTAAAACGTACATTTAATTTTAAGAAAAGTTAAGGTATTATTTCTTTTAAACTTAAACCATCATTTATTTTATTCTTTGACCTCTTGATGAGGGAAAAATAAGGTACCAAAGAATAATGCATAATAACTATTGTAAGTGTACTAATAAGAGACAGTGCGAAACCAAATAAGTCTTCACCGCCAACAAATAAGTTATATATATATATATATATATATATATATATTTATAAACACATTATTTTATTGATACTTTTCTGATTTAATGCGCTGTAGTTTACACGCTGCGTACACTGTAAAATAATTGTGTAATTTAACACATAATGATTATGGCAGCAGTGTTTCCACCAAATTGGTTAAATTTTACATCTACTTATGTCAATGTTAATTTACTTTACGTCTACGTAAATTTATTTTACACATTAGTAAAATAACATGTACATTATACAACAAATTTTGTATTGAATAGTACAAAATAACAATTATTATGTAGCAGGAAAAAACTGCGACATTCCTATGTTTTTTCTCCACAGCAAGTCAATTTACACTGACTTTGCAATTGTAATTTTACCACAGTTTATGTGTTTTTTTAACTTACTTATAAACCACAGATTCACTGTACTTGTAAAATAAACAATTTCTGTACATTGTTCATGGTTTTACTGAGCAATTTATCATCAGTATATGTTATTTTACGACTGCATGTTAATTCTCATACTATATTAGTGTATTTTTCCAATTTTTATGTTATTGTACTCTGTTTTGTAACTTGGTAGTTTTATAGAGTTATAAAAAATTATCTCCAAAATATAGATAACAATTGACCTCGGCTTTTTTTTCTAATATACTCTAAAACTAAGTGTTATGTGTAAGCCCACAGTATGGAGGGAGTTAATTGCGTCTCAGGGCTAAGCCCCATACGCCTACAAGGAAATGAAATCCTGCAAGGAGACATGCACCGCAGCAGAGAAGGATTGGGCTGCCATGGCCAGCTTTCGGCCATGACAACCTCCCTAAGTTTACTTATAGCTAAACTACTATACTAAGAAGAGAAAGGGAAAAACCGGTATAGGCACCGTAAAAGCCTTTTCGACAGGAAAGAATTAGAAATTGTTGCATGCATTAACAGAAAATGCTACAGATAGGTGGAAAACATGCTCTTTATTAGTGGGTGGAGATAATACTAATAGAAGGGGCAGGACATACAATTGACCTCAAATATAGAATGCGTAGTTATATGCAAAAGCCAGCGTATCCCATCAGTGGGAGTTAAGTTTTCATTTTTAACATCCAAATGGAGTTCGAAGTAGTTCTACTCCCTACCGCTAGATCGCATGTTAAATGAATACATGCAGTTACCTTTGAGTTCCTATAGGAACATTAGTGTAAAATTATCAAAATTTTGTGTGTAAATATACGCTTACAGGTACGCCAGAATGTAATGAAAGTTTACACATGCACGGTCATTGTAAAATTGCACTTTGGAAGATGTTCTGACATTCAAATTTTATACAATGACCATGTAGGAGTAAAAATACACAATTTAGGGTCTTAATACAGAGAGTATGCGTGTTTTTACACATTTCAAAATGTGTAAATTAACACCAACAATAAGGTTATTAAGCCATACATTAATGTATTTTCCCGAAATACTTGTAGTACTCTCTGAATTCTTAAGAACATTTGTGTAAAGTTACACGTACTATATTTTTTTTACAAATTACACATACTAAAATTTAAAATTATAAAAAATTTGAATATATAAATTTACATTTATTTTTTACAGTGTAGATGTCAGACGAATTACAAACAATCAGTTTTATTGTAGCAGAATTTTCACTCGTCCAGTCAGCTGGGAAAGAGGCTTCACAGACAGACTTCAGCCAGCAACAATAGAATATATATAGTCGTAAACACAGTTCACGAATATTTTTGAAAAAGTCGTATTTTCCCACGTTGAATCACTGTGACTAATAATTATAATACCCGTAAAGACCTGTATAAAAAATTAATAAGGAATATGAAAGATAGAGCAGATTATGTTTTTTTTTTTTTGCGTGTTTTGCGTTTGTGGAAGAAAAGGTATTTTTGTGTCCGTGGAAAGGGGTTGGGGCCGCCATAACGCGCGACCTTTGCCCGGCAATTGCGCCTCATTACAGGCGGTGACCTGGTCGCCGGCGGGCGCACTTCCAAATCGCGCACCCCTTGGTGTGGGTTGAGGAGTGGAGGCGGGCAGGATCCTCCGTAATCCGCTGCGCTCATCCGTGTGATTGCAGGCGGATGTAGCAGCGAGGAGCGGCCGTGCCCCAGTTTCCTGTTCCTGGCGCCGCTCCAACGTCGAGCACGGGCCTTCGTCACGCGATCACTTCCTTTTCCCCTCCCCCTCCAGCGCGGCCCTAGTTCTTTACTATACCACTGCAGAGCTGGGCTCGGGAAGAAATATCTTCTGTCAGCTACAGTGGCGTGTGATGAAGTGTTGCAAGGTAAGCTGGTGTTTGCTCAGTGCTGTACAGCAGCAGGAACCAGTAACCAGAGTGGAGCCGGGAGAAACTTAATAATATACTGCGGTCACTCACGAGAGAGCGGCGAGACACCCATTAGACACTGCTGCGATGTCAAATGCACTACTACGTTTAAGAGGCCGATGTGTAAACTAGCAAACGGTTAGGTATAGCACAGAGCGAAACACAGCTTACCTTGCAACAGTTCACCACACGCCGCTGGTCAGTTTGTCCTAAATAGCAGGTCCAGTTAAATTCTGCGGGTTCAGTTAACAACCTGTAAGGTTAGACCACAGAGTAGATAAGTACACAGAGACGAAATGACTTGGTAGTTCCTTTGATGTGGGAGTACCCATGCTCTGATTGGCTACGCGTGACTCTGGAAACGGGTGTTGTGGCTGCTGCGTGCTGCGACGGGTTCCCTGTTGGCTATAGTCTGCCGGTTGGCGAGATTACCATGCACCGATTGGCGAACGACGTTCCAGCGTGCTGTTGACCAGTGATGCCTTGCTGACGTGTGCAGCTGGAGTTTGCTGTATGTGGAACTGTTTCACCTCTGTATTCTTAAGTACTCTGTGGTTACACTCCACACCACTGCTCTTTCGATTGGTAATCCCCCTCCCCTCCCGGTACATGCATATCAGCATTTGTGTAGGTATATTGTTAAGGAAATTCAAAAGCTAATGAAAATCCCAACTGTGTATAACAGCATTTCTATATTTTCGTGTTCTGTTGTATGGTAAATGTTCCATACTAATGTGTAGGCTCAAAACTCTCATTAGAGTTAAGGAAATTCACCGACTTTTTTTTTTTTTTGCGGTATGTATATACTTGAGTGTCAGCTTTTTGTCGATTGGCTGCTACTCCAGTGAGCAGCCATTTTCACCCTAGATCAGGTAACACGGGATTCCGTCCTTGTTCCCCTGCAGGCTTGTTACTAAGTCGTGAGTTTTTCTGGACGTGACTTAAATCAGCCTTACACGATATCCCAGTTCTCAGCACTTCTCATAGCAATTTTCTGCCGGAGCTTCTGCTTCCGTATACGTTATTATTCCATTTCCTTTCTAGGGGTGTGGCGCCATGTATGGTAGTATTCATATCTACAGATATGCTTGAAAGCGTAGTGCTCTAAACGTGTGCTACAACCACGAGTTCAAACTATGGTGAACTCTCGACCAACTACTACCTCGAGCGGTATATGTTCCTTTGTGTAAAAATTAGTTCCGTAAAATGTTGTCTTGTGCAGAATTACTATAAGTTGTTTAATTCCCTTTGGATTACATTTTTTTTATGCAATATACTGTTGCTGTTTATTGACTTACGTGTTTTTTTTACAAACTGTTTATTTCTAGCATCCGTTAGTCTAAATCAAATAATGCCAAATTGACTCTACAGCACGTCTGAAGTTTGTGAGTTGGTTTAACTACTTCATATTCTTTCCTGTTAACACTTCAAGTAACGTGTGGATATTAACAGATGTGTTCCTCCTTCTTCTCAGTAATAAAAGCTAGTATGCCTTCTGTTAAACCACGGATATAACATAATATANATTAGTCTAAATCAAATAATGCCAAATTGACTCTACAGCACGTCTGAAGTTTGTGAGTTGGTTTAACTACTTCATATTCTTTCCTGTTAACACTTCAAGTAACGTGTGGATATGAACAGATGTGTTCCTCCTTCTTCTCAGTAATAAAAGCTAGTATGCCTTCTGTTAAACCACGGATATAACATAATATAGCAGAAAACGGGTATTTCGTTTAAGGTTGTGGATGGCGTAATATGCGATACGATTGCANTAGCAGAAAACGGGTATTTCGTTTAAGGTTGTGGATGGCGTAATATGCGATACGATTGCACTAAATTGAAGTCTGGCATGTCCTTAAATAGAATCGCACTTCATTACCCGTCATATTATCAGCATCTTTATCAGTGCAGCCAGTTGACCATCGCGTTTATTAAATTATTTTAATAACAACCTACGTATTAATATATTTGCGCTTAACTGCGTGTATTTTAACGTAAATGGCGAGTGTACTTTCAGGAACGTTGCAGTTAATTATGGAAGTTATTGAGACTTAGATACCCCGGATATTTCGCGAATTTGACGACTAATTTAACCACGACAGTTCTGTATACACCCGAAGCACTGTCATTTGTTCTTTGCCTGGTGCCTTCATGATTAACACTTTATCCTGCGTAATAGGTTGTATGAGATTCGCTCGGTCTCTTTCTACACGTAGTTCAACTTCATATATTCATCATCCATCAGTAAAAGCAGCAAGACAATACAGTGTTTCGTCGCAAAGAAGATTCTGGCTCTTTCCCGCAGCGTCTTACTATAGCTTAAGAACCGGCACGGCAGTAGCACACATGTATTCCTCGTAACTTCACAGCGACGTATTAGCCACTCCCGTCTGGACGCGCCGCTGTGCGAGTGCGTGCGACATTGGTGATTGGCAGTTAAAAGAAACTTACGGCGGCGTTGTCCCCAAAATCGTGCAGCAAACAACTGCGTTGAAGGAGTCCGTAGTGGATTTCACCTCGTTCAGGAATTCCCAAAGGAAAGACCTTCGCGTGCATTTTCGGTGCATTAGGTCTGCGACAGCCACCAGCTACAGATGTTGCGAGGCTCACTGACGCTTGCTCGTTGCTGTACACTCGGCGGTGTGCACGCAGCTGGAGGCAATAACCACCGCGGAACCGGTACATCCTGGACGCACTAAGACCACTCACCACATTACACACCGTGATGTGACTTCAGCTGCAGAACTATGCCACAGTAGTTGATCTGTAAACTATAGGCGGAGACACTGGAAAATCGCGAAAAAAATGTTGAGCCGACATATCTTCCGTGATACTCAAGCTAGTTTATTCTTCTATGATTGGTTGATAAATTTGTGACTCAACTAGATTCTCTGCAGACCAGTCACACTGTCAGCATCCTCACTGGCCCGATTATATAAGATATGCATGAGAGCCAATACTTTAAATCGTAGGAAACATTTCATTCCCATATTAATTTATGGTATCTGGTGTTGCATTTAAGAACATCTTTGATGCGTGCTGTACTTAAGTTGGCAAAGAACTTGTTTCTTTATCACTGCTAATGAGCTGTAGGCGTTGTTTTCAGTGATCAGTGATATGAACCAGTTGTAAAGTATAGCAGTAGCACGGTTTACGAATCATTTACTCCCAGGGTAAATCACAGAGCTTCGTAGAGTACAGTGCCAGTCAAATATTACCTTCCTGTGCAACACGTGGACAGTTGGCCTAAATGGGCGCGAAAAGGTTAACTTTTTCCCGCGTTAAACCATTGTGTCTATCTAGAGGAAACAGTGATGTACATTACATAACAAATACCGGTATTGCGTGCAACTACTCCCCAGCTGCCACCGGCGACAGCTGTTGTAAGCCGTGGGACGGCTGCTCCCGACGTCCGTGGCTCGGAACTGGGTCAGGAGTCATGCGTCTGTCATTTCTCCCAGCGAGCCGTAAAAACACGAAACTGTATTTCTCTGGAGGCAGCAAGCTTCCACTTCTGCTTCCAAGTAGGTCGGCTTCCATGTCTGATTGGCAGCAGCAAAACTTTTTTCCTTTATTACAGCCAGTAAATCTTTGTTATGTACAGAGGTATTGGGCAAGTCGTGCTACATGTACTTCACAATAACAGCAGCGGCACAAAGATGTTATTTATATTGTGTGATGAAGCTTGAAATATGTTTGCAATATTCACATATGCAAAGAATGTAAAATGCAGACCCACGATCCACCTGTCTTTTTAAGTATATTCAAATTCCTGATCTATATTGGTAATGAGTAATTCTTATCATCCACTCTTTCTGAACATAGGCTTATGTGCTCCAAAGGGTCCTTGCCAATCTACCAACAAAGGTCGCCTTTTTGAAATTTTTCAAACTCTTCAGTAGAATACAAAACATGAAATATTAACCTTGTCTCTAGTTTTTTGCCCTTACCCGTTCCAGTCTATTAATGCAAAATTGAGACTATATTCACTCACTTTCAATTGTTAGACTAATATGTACCTTGTATCAGGGTCAGAAAACGCGCGTCTCTATGTTGTGTTGTACTTTCGAACCGATTAATTTAGTTTCCGAAGTAGATTTTAATTTTTAGATATTCGCGTAAGTGAATAATATGTACATTCGCATGCTAGTGGTAAAGTTTTGGATCTTGCGAATTGCAGACTGTGGATGAGAACCCGTTGAAGTGTGAATAACGCAATCGCTATTTACGCGGATTGTTTACGCATTGAAATATTCAAGACTGTAAGACCTCCGTGAATTTCGTGGGCCCCGAACCACTGTGTGACGTAGACAGAGATAAGACATTGCTAAGACATTGGGCTGGCATTCGGGAAGACCAGAATTCCATTCACTACGGTTATATTTATTTTGGTTTTTCAACTTTATTTTCCCTAAACCACTCAAGGCGATCGCGGTGGTGAACCATTACCACGGGCTTTGACCGTTTCCTTCCGCTCTCCTGAGAGGCAGAGTACGTGGTTCCGTTTAAAAATGTTTTCAAATAACCCCCCTGTGGGCGACTTTTTCCGCCGTACGGATAAAAATTGGACGGTCAGGCAGCTCGATACATATTTGCAGGCAATTAAAACTGTCTTCCACGTCCACCGTTGCAGAGAGGCCAGTTCTTTTGGTCTGCGTATTTCCACTCACAGCTGTCCTATTGGTCTGCGACATGGCTTACACGCTTCCAATTATATGCGGCGTCCATTATTGGCTGGCTGCCAACCAGTGAAGTGCCAGGTTTATTGTATCACAGACTCGAAAAATAATTTCCTTCAAGACTCGATCCCTACCACAACCAAGTACGAAATAAAATTAGCAAAGTTGTTTATAATTTCGTATGAGTGCCTACCACCTACTGCTGTAAATAACTGTCACTTGTCCACGGTTGCAATAAATACAAGTAAATATTGTTAAACTTCAATACTCTAGCAAGGTACATAGCTCTCTATGAGCTCGCGGAAAGGGCGAAATTCCGCAGGGTAATTGACCGAAGCTTATGTTGCCTTGTTTCTTGAGTTCTAATTCTGGGGTCCACGAATTTCACGAATTTAATGGGTGATATGTTTGACTCCTGTTTTTTATATGGTTGTGGATTTCTTGTAGTGTGTGAGATGGTTCAGGTTTCACTGTCATCTTAAACAAAGGATTTTAATAAAAAAAAATTTTAAAAAAATGCAGAGGTAACTGGTATGTACCAAAAGATTAATTTTTTTTGGGTGACAGTAAAGAAAGCTGGATATGTATCAATAATGAATTTATTTTTCGCACATAAATTAGAATATAATAACTGTCTATGTTTAACAAGTCATATTGATAAAATGTGATATCATATTAATATTTTCATTACAAAATATTGGATGAGTTTTTATCATACTTACGTTACTCGCGTACTTAAAATTAATAAAACGACAGAATACGTAATAATACAGAAGTGGAATGGTGGTGTGCTTTGTGAACTCCAGCCGCCAGCAAAATTGCGTCAGTGGCCAGTAGTGAGAAGGAACGTCGTTCTACAGTCAGCTCTAGGGACACAAACAATGAGCGGTAGAATGCGCAAAAAAGCTGTTCACGATAAAGTGAGCACTTTTGAATTCAACTTCTGAAAAATGTCACTACCTCTACCTGCATATAGTTTAACGGGCACACTGAGTGGTATGCGGACAATGCGGTTGGTAACGATTGAGGGAAAGCAGTTCCATGTCTAGACGTTGAATTAAAAGTATAAGTTAAACATTTGTGACTACCGAATCTACTTCTTTCGTTTCCTGTTTTTTAATGCATAAAAATGTAATGATAAGCAAATTTGTAAAATATATACTTACCTCACAGTTACACTCGACCGACTCACGAATAAAGTTATGAGGCCCATGGCAATGTTAATTTTACATCAGGTAGAAGAATACACAATGTACCTACAAATAGATCTTAAGCAGGTATTTCAAAAGTGCTCAGTTTATCGCGAACATCCTATCCTTGAAAGGAACTGCCACATTATTGNGATCTTAAGCAGGTATTTCAAAAGTGCTCAGTTTATCGCGAACATCCTATCCTTGAAAGGAACTGCCACATTATTGAGTAGTTTTTGTATATTAACTTTGGTTTACAACAAAACCCACAAAAATAAGTCTACTTGGTGATGTTGACATTTTTACGCCGGGTAATCCTTTTGTTACTCGAACCAACATTCAACCAAAAGGTTTTGTTATTTTTTTTTAACGCCATTCTACGGTCACTCCCGAATAAATTAAATCAGTGACGTTTTCGCAGCACGCAATAACGTGAAATTATCTGCATTGCCTTATTGCGTTTGGTAATCCTTTCTAATCAACCAGTATATTGCAAAGCGAATTAGATGCAAACTTTGTACTCCCTGCGTATCTTTACCCCCATAAATTAATTATTGAAATTTTTCACTCCGTAATTTTAATTTCCCAACTTTTGAATGGAAGGAGCACTCCTCCCGAAGGCAGCTTTAAAAGCAACTTTTGTCATTTTGTGTGATAAATTTCCATCGTAATTTTTTTTCCCGTAAGTAATAATTCCACCCTATCTTTTGCACGACTTTTTTGTTCCCTGAGCTTACCGACGAGGGCCGGTGCGGGTGGGGGGAGGGGTGGAGGCTGGGAGCAGCGCTTTATCGAAGTTCCTGCTGTAAAAGTAGAAGCGGGGAAAAACAGTAAATTAACTTATGGTTTCGTATTTCTTCTCTCCGGTCCAGAAAGGTTCCCGGTTGCGTTTCTGCTCGCATTATGGGCAAAAGATGAAGGGAGGGGAAAAGAAAAAGAGTTTGGTTGGAGGGGGTAAAAGGAATCACGGTAGCGATCGTGGCGCTCTGTCCGTGCGGCGGACGTTGCGTGAAACACGATATCTTCCCATAGCCCCCCGTNAGGAGAGATGTGTGGCAAAGGGTGGAAGGGAGAGTATATAAAATTTGCAGAGGGGGTTCAGTTGAATTTCTCGCTAACCTCGTAACGGTAAACAACCCTGCAGAGCGCTTGGAATCCCTCTTCGAGGTGTGTTCTTATCTCATCACCTTTTTCTTAAGCGTCGCCCTTCTTCGTGCTACCTCACTCTAGATCGCTCCATTACGATGTGGATATTCGTGTTGGGTAAAGTATTTCGCTAATTGCTGAGCTCATTTTGTTTGGTGGAAATAACAGAGTTTTGCAATTAAGGCGCTTTTTATTGGCCGCGGAGTTTTTCTAATTTCTGATTCCCATTTTCGTTTATAGTTCATTCACAGTTACTTCCAGCTTTCCTGAAGCCCTGCTAAAGANTTCTAATTTCTGATTCCCATTTTCGTTTATAGTTCATTCACAGTTACTTCCAGCTTTCCTGAAGCCCTGCTAAAGTTCTACTCTCACGATATTCCTTCACCCAATGCAAACAAAGCTCAACCAAGTAGAAAATTACACCGAAGTGACAAAGCACCGCATTCGTGAGCACTCAGTGTAATAATATTTTGTATAAGAACTATTTCTTACTAGGCGTTACCAACATACCTATTTTCTGCCTGTTTTATTTATATTTTCTAAACGATTGTGATACATGCCATATTTAGGGATGAACCATAAACGTCATACATGGGGAGATTTTTTCAAAAGTTTGATTAAAGAATTGTGAAGAAACCGGGAATAGACTATAAAAGTCTACTCCAGGTATTTTTTCCACTAGTAATGTTATGATTATTACTGGGAATATTGCAGAANTTTCTAATTTCTGATTCCCATTTTCGTTTATAGTTCATTCACAGTTACTTCCAGCTTTCCTGAAGCCCTGCTAAAGATCTACTCCCACGATATTCCTTCACCCAATGCAAACAAAGCTCAACCAAGTAGAAAATTACAGCAAAGTGACAAAGCACCGCATTCGTGGGCACTCGGTGTAATAATATTTTTATAGGAACTATTTCTTACTAGGCGTTACCAACATACCTATGTTCTGCCTGTTTTATTTATATTTACTAAACGATTGTGATAAATGCCATATTTAGGGATAAACCAAAAACGTCATACATGGGGTCATTTTTCAAAAGTTTGATAAAAAAATTGTGAAGAAACCGCGAATAGACTAAAGGTCTACTCCAGGTATTTGTTCCACTAATAACGTTATGATTATTACTGGGAATATTGTAGCAGGAAGATAGCAAGCCCATACACGTTGATGATCAAAATTACATAGGCCTACTGCTTTAATCAGTAGCCAGTTACAAGATAAATGAAAAATCGCGCCCGCCTTTCTCTTTTTTATAATAGTTTAGTACGTTGTCAGACTTGTTTTTTTTTTAATTGCAGGCGTAGGGAAAAGTCTCCGCAAATTGAGGAGCGTGTCGGAAATGCGAGCAACTGTTGAAATTTTTGAAAATTTGAATACATTAATTAATGAACTATCTTGTATGTTTTGGCTTTAGTGTGTTTAACATATTCTTCTTAGTTCTAAAATGATACATTTAATTGCNTAATATCCTACTTTGTATTTATTTGTAATAGCACACTGATATACATTTTTCCGTGTTTTTCGATGTCTTATATGTTCTATTAAAACTATGACTACCAGTGGGTTTCATTTGTTTCACTTAAACTAAACGACATTTACTTAACACTCAGCCAAGAATATAACTACGGGTAATTTTTTAATACAGTTGATGTAGGTGCATTATAAACTTTGTTTTAGACCAAATAAGATCTTTTCTATTATACCTGTAAGAGCAAAAACACTTTTGACAGTATTTTTTATATATATATTTTTTTAAGAGTCCCAATTTGTAAGTCGTTATACACGTTACTGTTTAATAACTTTAAACTGCTTTTTATGAATACATTAGCAAAATTATTATTTATTGTATTTCGCCATTCACCATTTTCGCTGCCTTATTTTGCTACTTCATATTCGAATTTATTTTTAAAAAATGCTTTAATGTAGATACATTACACAATATGTGTTTATATTTTTTTTAATACATTACTTTTTTATAATAATATGGGTATTTAACATATTATTTGTAAATATCTTCAATATATATCATGGTTGTAGACATGTCATGTGCTATAATTAATTTTAAAAACCTGTCATGAAAGTCTTATGGCTTAATTGTCCACATCCCCCTTGATCGAAGTCAGGAGTAATACTTGTGATGTGAATTTGTTGACTATATCTTGAATGGGAGTAGAATCGCTTATAAGAATGTTTATATGAAGGTTGAAGGTATAACTGACCACATCACCTTGATTAATTTCAGGAGCTTTNTTTCATTTGTTTCACTTAAACTAAACGACATTTACTTAACACTCAGCCAAGAATATAACTACGGGTAATTTTTTAAGACAGTTGATGCAGGTGCATTATAAACTTTGTTTTAGACCAAATAAGATCTTGTCTGTTAAACCTGTAAGAGAAAAAACACTTTTGACAGTATTTTTTAAATATATTTTTTAAAGAGCTCCAATTTGTAAGTCGTTATACACGTTACTGTTTAATAACTTTAAAGAGTTTTTTTATAAATACATTAGCAAAATGATTATTTATTGTATTTCGCCATTCACCATTTTCGCTGCCTTATTTTGCTACTTCATATTCCAATTTATTTAAAAAAAAATACTTTAATGTAGATACATTACACAATATGTGTTTATATTATTTTTAAATACATTACTTTTTTATAATCATATGGGTATTTAACATATTATTCGTAAGTATCTTCAATATATATCATGGTTGTAGACATGTCATGTGCTATAATTTATTTTAAAAACCGGTCATGAAAGGCTTATGGCTTAATTGTCCACATCACCTTGATCGAAGTCAGGAGTAATACTTGTGATGTGAATTTGTTGACTATATCTTTAATGGGAGTAGAATCGCTCATAAGAATGTTTATATGAAGGTTGAAGGTATAACTTTCCACATCACCTTGATTAATTTCAGGAGCTGTNTATAACTGACCACATCACCTTGATTAATTTCAGGAGCTTTGCCTGTGATACATATTTGACAGCTATATCTTAAATGGTTAGAAAATGTCGTACTCATGGGTCAAGGTCACCTGGATACAATATGGTGGTTGGGTGTCGTCACAACATGACGACAGGCCGACTCCTGCCTCCTACTTCCCCATTTCCTTGCCTCAGACTTATCTATTTTATTTTACTAATGACGTTTATTTACACGCATTTAAATGCTTTCTTTTCTTAAGATCGCTTGGTTTATTTACTGTCGTTTTTTTTTCCCTCCGTGTTTCGTAATTTTTCTTGAAGCGCTCGCTCTCCTGGAGAATGGCTGTTCTTGATGTCTCCTTTATCTCTGTTATTTTTCCTAGCTGTGTGTTCGACTGTCGTCGTTTTTTCTTTACCACTGACATCCCCCTCCAGAACCTCTCCGTCTTCCCCGTGCTGCTGGATGCTGCGGGTGTGGGCCGCGCGCGAGGTGTTAATGCGGAACGCTAGGGGAAGACAGGTCTTTTACCAGCGTGTTTTTCTCCGCTCTTTGCCCCGGGAGGAGGAGTTGTAGTTGAAATTTTCTGAGCTTCTTCGAGCGGGGAGGTAAGTTAGCGCGAGCGAAGCGCACACCGAATGGAACGCTAAGAGCCGACACAGTACGAGACATCTAAAGCGGTTCACGCAGTTGTAGCTGACTCGCAGTTAGATAAGCCCCTTTTTGAAACCAACATTTTAAAAAAACATCCCCTTTCCGTATCTGCGTGTATTTTAACGGATTCACAGACCGGCATTGCTCTCAGTGAAGTTGGCAGCGATCTATGGAAAGTAAAAGTAGTTTTATGTCTTAAAGCTCGTATGAATAGTGCGACGATCAAATTTGTTGAAGCTCAATTTATTTTATTTAGTTTCCCGTTTGAGCACATAAATTTAAAAATCGGCGTATTGGTAACATATTGACGTCATTGGTACCATAAACACGTCATCAACGGTTCCATTTCATTCGCAATTTCAATTTTACGTGTGGCGGATGGATACACATTATATGCTTATCATGACTTTTCAAAAGTATTTACGCAACCTAATCTCATGCAGTAAGTAGGCTCACAAGCGACGTTACTGTGCATGTTCGACAAAAAAAAGCGCATGTTAAAATGCTTTGAAAAAAAAATTTGAAAATAGCATTTATTTAGTCTTAGTTTTCTGCATTTTGGCAATTGTATTCCGGCAGTGGGTCAGTAAACATAAATCATTAATTACGTTGCATAAAAATCGAAATGAAAACATCTTCCTTCAGAAGTATGTTTCTGTATGGGCGTTCAAACTTAAAACTAGTGAAACGGTATTCCTGATTTACTAATATAAACACTGTTAAATGTAAACAGTAGGAACACATTTGTACACGATTAGGCCGTGGAAAAATTTCCAGTTTATTATTTTTTAATCTTAATGTTTCAATTTGTAACAGCGTAAACAGCATAACGTGTCATCGGCTCTGAACTGGCGTTCAATGTTTTCGTCGGGTGGTGTGCAGCTGTGTGGTTGAGGCAATGAACCTGTCATTTCATTGGTCGAAAGTGTGCAGAAAAAGTTCAAGGGCAGTTTTATGACCTGTTTCGTATATATCCGGTTAGTATATTTGAGATGCGTCAGTTCGATGAAAATTAAGTTTTCGTCTTTCTTGAGGTGTTTCAAAATATTGTTCCTATTTTGTATGGTTTCTTGGTAGAAACATTACTTAGTTGTCCGAAATGGGAGTGAGTGAAGAGATTCCAGGCGGGGTCGCTTCCAGATTTTCACACTTTGGAATCGTGCTGGACGATGCCGCTGGTCGGCGGGTTTTCTCGGCTATCTCCCGTTTCGCTCACCGCCGTTGCGTTCTGGCGCTGCTCCATATTCAACTCGTTTCACGCTCATCGGCTCTCAAGACCCCATGTTAAGAGTCGTCCAAACCTCTTAACTCCACGCCAGTCGTAGCCAAGTCACATCTGATGGGCACGTTTTTATTCTGCTATACATACATGGCCGAGATATAACGTAATAAAACCGCGCACTTGACGTAGCCTTTAACGGAACGAAGTGAAGTGAACAGCACTGTGCCACTGAGAGGGCGGTGGTCCTGTATCAAAGCCGTATTTCCGGCGCACAAGGCATGACTGGCCCGCTGCTGGTTTCGGGGTTGTTTGTCAGGCCCGGGCTAACTGTCAAAGGGCATCCCGGCACGGCGGCGATTATCATCCCCACATTGTGGCTAGAGTGTTACTGGCTTTGTTCTCGTGGGAAGCCCATCGACTTTGTAACTAGCGGCTCATTAGTTTATCAGCCATCGTCCTAATGACCTTTCAAGCTATTATGGAGTGATCAACAAAGAGCAGAAAAATCATTTTTCGTATGTAGGGTATATACTCTAAATCTCAATCAGTGATAATTTCACTGTTTAAATCAGTAAACAGCACCTGCCTTATTCAACAGTCACTTTGATCAATTTAATTGATGCATATTTTAAAAAAAGCCATTTTTCTTTAACTTATTGATTCGGTGATATTTGACATTTTCCGCTGATTCATGAACCATTTCATTCCCTGTTTTTCAGTGAATTGTGTTTTGACTGATGGAACAGTTAAACAACGTGTTTCATATGTAAAAACAACGTATAAACTAATAACACCAATAAGAAATATTTTTTAAATCTGAGTTCCGTCTTTTATAATAACATTTTATGGGGCAATATGAACATGTAGTCTTTCATTTCGTTTTCACGTAATCATAATAGCGCTTGTTTTGAAGGTTCAAACTGCACCAAATGGTGTGAAGTGAGTGTATTCAAACGTACTATTTGTTTTAACGATAATAATGATACCGATTAAATTAAAAACGATAGGAAAAGGGCATACAATGTAAAGCTGCATATTTTCGACAAAGAAGTTTATTACATGTATTTTTTCCTCACCAACCAATGTTAGCTTGGTAGCTAGATTGGTTTAGGTCTAAGTCTAGAAGAGGAACGATGTGGGATCACATCCTGGACATAGATTTTTTTGTTTTACTTTTTTTTTAAATTATGTTAAATTGCACGATGTAAACAGTGACTATTGGAAATATGTTTACTTCTCGTAATGATTTGGCTAAATTCAATAATAACTATATTTAATTCGCCACGCGTAGTTGGCTGTCACTTATTCAATCAGTGAAATTGTTTCACTTAAACAACCAGTGGTTTTCCACCGATTCTAAGTGGAGACATTTTCACTGTTTCGAGAAGTCGAATTTAACTGCGAATGAGTGGTTTTCCACTGATTCGAATTTAGAGTGTACTTCAACTCTTTTTTGTCTATTTATGTGAAACAGTAGTTAATTTGTACCCTGCGCACTATAAGTGGTTTAATGTGCATGCAGTGAAACTTCTTTTTGTTTGCATGTTTTGGCATGTTTAGCTGCAAAAATCACGGTTTTAATGATTTTGTAATATTGAATTAATCAAAACTTATCTGCTCGCCAATTTGAAACAATTGAAAATCATCCATTCTCGAAGGTGTATCTGAATAAGATAATTTCGAAATACAACTTATCGCGAAAATGTACAAAAGTCCGGTTTCCCTAGTTGCAGGCTGTAGGCGGTGAACTGAGCAATTTTGAAACACCTGCTTGCGATCTAACTTTTCTGCCACTAGGTGTAATTCCGCCGTATGTGACATAAGCTCGACGACAAGCATTCGTGCTACGCTCAGGTGAAACTATTGAAATATTTATTGATGTAAATATACTATATGTATATTTTTTTTCGCGGCCAGCCAAAGACAAGTCACAAATTTTTAAAAATCAATATTGTATCGTAAACACGAGTTCTGCAGTTGTCGTTATGCCTGTACTGCCCTGCAAGGTCAGTAGCCAGTTGGTTATTGCGGTACTTTCGGAATTCTCGTTTTTAAATACACAAACAAGCTAGAAAAATTAAAATTCCAATACGACAGGGGATGTTTCCTCGGTTCCTGACATCTTGGACTTTTAGAATTGTCCTAAAAAAACCCGCGTTATAGATTTTGTATTGAATTTTATGGAACGACAGGACACGGAACAATCCTTTGTTCATTTTATGAAATTGACATTGCTTGACTACAGTGGCTAGTTTAACTGCTGTAGACGCCCGCAAGAAAAAATAATTTATTTCTTCCCAGTTGTTACTAGTTAAAAATTAATAAAGACAGTAAAAATATAACACGTTTGTTAAGCGTGAGAAATTATTATTTAAGCTGTGTCGTGCGAAAAATTTCGTTAAACCAACTTAAATGTAAGTTATGGCCTAAAATGGATAGATCCAAGATGGCGGGAACCTTAACCAGGCTTAACCAGCGACCTGAGTAAGCGAATGATTTGGGTAGCGCTTTTACAACTGAGTTCTTCAGCGCTGGCGGGGTGGCTGAAGTGCACGAGGTGGGGGGAAACGGGAGTTCCCCAAGAATACAACCGGCCAACGCAACTTACGCCACGTTTCTCCGCATGCAAAAATCCGTGTTTGAACCCGCCGGGAATCGAGCCCGCTTCGCCTTGGAAGGCGAGTGGTCTCCACTTCCGCGAGGTACACTCCTACCAGATCGGCAGCTCAAATGCTCCGCTTTATTGTGCAACGTCCCGAAGTGATGTTATCATCCGACTATATCGTCGGCTCTTTCTCCTGGGGTAGTAACTTGGTTGCATGCGTGGTTCCAACGTAACGTCAGATGTAACATACGCACCTTAATGAATCAATTTCACCCTTCCATCATAGCTAGGGACTTGTAGATTTGCACGAGTTCGGTGCCCATTACGCTAGATCCCACAACCTTGCGCATACTCGTGCTTCGTGTTTGTATATTGCTGTTGCCATAGTGACCAACCAATGTCACCTTGCACCAGGTTTCTGCGCACGCTTGTTTTGATTCACGAGTCCTCCAGAACGTATCTGATGAAGTGTGGTACATTTTCAAAAATAACTTACAAGTACACAACTGCATAGAATAGCTTGCCGTTATATGGATTTCCGAAATTTCTCGAAATCTAGATGCTGAGTAAACTGAAAAGGAAGGTCTGGCTACACGAGTTTCAGAGGGATTCATCGAAAACTGTTGACGTAGCAGATACAGCCGGCCAGATCTGGAACCAGGGAGCCTCAAAATTTCGGAACCAAGGTTAAACTTGGCACTCGGGGAATCCCCCCCCCCC
>NQII01000116.1:534512-645591 GCA_002778355.1 Clitarchus hookeri
TTCTTCAATACCAAATCCCCCTTAGGTCTGTGAACGGACGGCCGGAGCTGTGAGTCTCGACGTCTGGTCC
Source organism: Clitarchus hookeri (assembly GCA_002778355.1). Classification (NCBI taxonomy): domain Eukaryota; kingdom Metazoa; phylum Arthropoda; class Insecta; order Phasmatodea; family Phasmatidae; genus Clitarchus; species Clitarchus hookeri. The sequence continues at coordinate 534,583 of NQII01000116.1, forward strand.
ATCGAACGCTACACGCTCATGGCTCTGCGGCGTCCCTGGGTGGTTGTGAATTGGTGAGGGGGAGGGGTAGAGTTAGATCTGTCTCGAGATGGAAAGGGGGGTAGCGACGGGAAGTTACGTCAAAGAGGAAGGAAAAGCGGAGTTTCCGCACTTGCCAAGTTCCGTTACACAGTTCGACTACAATCCTTTGCGTCTCCGCCCCCTCTCATGGGTCCTGGTATATCCGGGCTCCCTTCTCGGTGTTCACCCCCTCCCTCTTCACCAAACCTCCTTCCGCAGGCACGGTTTTGGCTTACGCAATTAATGCAATTAAGTTTAAGTTCCCTAAGCAACTAAGTACCCCGGCTGCAGTTCGCTTTTTCTCTCCTTGTCTGTTCCTGCCTCTCTCACCCGATCCCGAACTCGCAACGGCGATTCCATTGTAATGAAGTTTCAGCCCCGCCTTATAGATGGAGCGGTATAGAAAGAGTGGATTATAGGGCGCGCGGGCTGGAAAAGACGAGGGGAGGGGGAATGGAGAGGGCTGCGGCTGTGGAAGGGTGGGGCCGCGCCATTGGAAACAGATGGTCCCCTTTTGACCTCCCCCTCGCCGGCAAAGCAGCGAGGATCCCTGGGGAAAGGCGGGCGGTTAAACCGGGCACCGCGATGGCACCTTAGGTGCGCCGGCAGCAGCTCTTGATATTGTTGTTCCTTGGGTTGTTGCTGGAGCGGGCGAGGAATTATTTTCTCTCCCACTAGGCGGCTCCGAGGTAGAACTAGCTCGTTTCCCGCCCGGGCCACCCGTCGACAAATAAATGACGGTTGAACTTTGTGAAACAGGCGTCTTGGAATCCTTTCAGAAATCTATTCAATGGTTCCGAAACTGCATCCAAGCGGGATCGTATTGTAAACATATAAATATTTGCCTTGACAAAGTCGTTATAACTGCGATTCTTTAGTTTTAAGTTGAGAAAGGCGTGGATTTACTGTAACTTAAATGTCGGCGAGAACTTTTTACGTACCACCGGTGGCTGGCGCAAATCTCCTACAAAACTGTTTTACTGAAGAAGTGCAAATTTCTGAATAGTTTCACTCCAGTGACTAAGCGTCTAAAGGCAAGGGCCTCATTCCTGAAACAAAACTGTCCTCGTGACACCGCGACTTCCTGGACTAGATCTTCCGCGTCCCACGGGCCAAATCCGACAGTAGAGAAATTGTTACTGTCCGCCATATAAATGCCTAATTGTCAACGTGAATATCTATGAGACTTCGTAAATGTAATGTTTCTCTAAGATATTTGAAAATTCTTTAAACAAAGTTTTATTAGTTTTCACAATAGTGATTTTATTTAATTGGTAAGGCGATCACCTAAATGAATCTACGTATTTTTGCGTGAGTCTCAAAAGTTCGGGAGCGATAAGGACTCAATCTTTACGCGCAAGTCTATGAACTGGCGTGCAGTATTCTCGTCGTGTTGCGATGAAGTGTAAATTAAACTTTCGTGCCTTTGGAAACCAAACTTGTGCTTCTTGTACCTATGTTATTTTCAGCTGTGACCCTGCAAGATTATTGCTGGGAAAAGCCATTTTAACGATGTTAAAGGGCACAAAAATTATAGTTACAGCACGCTTGATATCTTGATAGTTCCATTACATCTTCGTCTGGGTTCGTTTACTTTTCGTAGGTAAACATACTGGGAACACTTTTAATAGTTTCACTGGCAAGATTTTATAAAGATCTTACAACCAGATAAACAGTAATTTTCCTAAATAATATAATTTTTGTAATTACACAATTAATTCAGTGTACTGATAGGAACTATTAAGTAACACTCAGTTTTAACTCACTCAACTTGGCATTTTATTGGCTGATAGCCGGTCTGTAGTAAACGCTGTACAGTTCAGTTGGTATGGCCAGTATGTTGTGCACCAATAGGATGGTGTTAAATAAGAATACAAAGTCAAGTTTAGGACGTGGCGAAATGAACACAGACCTGAAAGTTTCTCGTGTTAATATATATTGTTTTAAGTGTTACAACGAACAAATAATGTGTTTGAAAATTTAAAGGCATCAGTACAAAGCACTGCCATATGTCAGAACCAATTAAACCTGTTTGTGCTCGATGTTACTGGCAATAACTGCTTATAGGAATAAGGAATAAGTCTGAACAACTATTGATGTGTCCCACCACGTGAGGGACTTTACTTATTTGACGTTGTTTTCTGCTGTGTACAGAATTAAATCCACTTCCTTCCTATGCAACGTACAAATACATAGAAACCACCGTAACTGAAAGCTGTAAGCCAAACATTAAAAAAGGATTCTGGTAGGTGATAATATTTGTTGGCGAGTCCGGGTGGAATTCGAGTTGCACAGTGCTTTTCCTTTTCTGTGGAAGTGGCTGTTCTGCGTTGGCTTTGTGCCGGCCTGTCGACCACGGAGGAACTCGGAGGTGATGGATCGGTCGGGCCCGCGCTTCTGAATGAACAAAGCTCTCTTCTCTCCTCCTTCCACAAGTGCAGCGTCAGGGTCCGCCATCTTGGCAGCGAGTTGGAAACACTCCCGATGGCGCAACGCCTTTGCGCCTTCCGAAATAAAACCCACGCGACGCTGGGACAGGTGCGCCGGGCCGCAGAACCGACGCACATACAGAAGTGAAGGACCATTTAGGCCCACATTTCATGTGATGCGCTGTACTGATAAAATATTGGTTTTCTTGTGGAACCAAATGTTCTGATAGGGCAAACACACTTTTCAGTGCGCATGATAATCCTGAATGTGCAGTGTATATGATCTCTAGGGGCAACTGTTTATTTCGAAAATACTTATCCTTTTCAGTCCCACATTAATTTATCATTTCTGGTTTTGCAAATTTGACAAAAAATTAATGCCTGCTGTACTTAAGCTGGCAAAGAACTTATTTCGCTACCACAACCAATAAGCTGTAGGCTTTGTGTCCTGTTATCTGATCAGTGATATGAACCAGTCATAGCGTATAGCAGTAGCATAGTTTACGAATTAGTTACTTCAATGGAAGATCACTCGCTGGGCACTAAGCCTCGCAGAGTAATGTACCGGTAAAGAAAAAACGCGTCCTGTGCAACAATGGGCATGAAAGGGTAACGCGCAGGTTTAACCCATTCGGACACTCTTTAATTTGTGAGCTGAAGTGTTGCAACCAGTGAACAACGAGCTGAGTGTTCAAAGACGTTGCCGTCAACCATTCATGAACGAGAAGGGTGGTAACCTCCACAAATCAGATTACCCATTGTGGAGACTCTCAATTAACTGGGTACTGACTCCTTGCTGAGTACAGTACTGACCATAAATATTTCTTTTATGTGCAACATGTCCACGATCGTGGACACGGGGACTCAATGGATTAACGTCAATATTCTACGTGCACGCCTGCTGCTTTCTTTTAGTTATTGGTCGGCAGACCGAATTTCGGGAAAACAGTCCCTGTCTTGCATTTCAAAACGCTTTACCTCAGATTCACTTTCGTGATTGGGTGGTTTCAATTGCTCTGCGTCTTAGTGTATGCCGGCGAGTCACAGATGCCTAGTACCGGAATAAACTAATTTAGCTTGGCCCTGTCAAATACCAAAATGTCTTCTCACGAAGACATGCAGCCCATAACCGAAGGAAATGTACGCATGCACACGTATAGGATATTGAAGTCTAGCCTGCAAGGAACTTTCTTCACGAAAATCAGGTGCCCCTAGTTATTGGCCCTCTCATCTTCGTGTAAAGACATTGTCTGTGACAAGCAGAATTGGTTTACTCCGATACTGAACACCCGTGATTTGCGGACAGAAACTTGATACGCGTAACTGAAATCGTCCAATCAGAAACGCGAATCTGGTTACAGTTTTTTTTTAACGCAGGGACATGTGTTCAGTTCGGTTGAACGGGTTCACAATTTTACGTGCTGTTTCCTATTGGCTTTACCGGCGTCTGATAGGCAATTTGCATGCCAATAATTGGTGGGTGTTGTTTGGTTTCTGTTTACTTTGTTATGCCGTGTCTGTGTGCAGTGACAAAATACAGTTCGCGTTCGTAAAATTCAAATTTTAATGGACCTGATTACTTGTGTGCTTGCTTCGATCAAAATACGGGAACTGCTCGGAACATAGGTATTTTAATATCATCCGAATTTTAACTGAAATATCAGTTTAAACATTTTTAATAAGTAGGAACAGGAAAATTTTACGAATTCGTTTACTTCATTCACATGCACATTCAGGTTACTTTTACTATTGGGCCACGGTTATTAACCCACGTCTAGCGGGACTCTTTGAATCAATATAAAACCTGCAAGTAAACAGGACGGAATTCCGTGGTACCCGACGTATGATAAATCAAGTGTGTGTGTGTGTGGGGGGGGGGGCAATTTTAAAGGTGTTTTATTCTAAAAGTTTGCATTTAGCCGTGAACTTTAATGCTGACAGCGCCAAAATAGCAGCACACGTTGGGAACTATAAGTGTCTTGATCTCTTGGCACCTGCCTAGGTTCGTACCCTTTATCAGGTCTCTTTCTGTCTCTCTCTGTATCTCGTATTTTTCTTCTTTCCTTTACGCTATGCTTCGTTTACTCGGAGATGCTGGCGCTCATGGGAAACCTTTCCCCCTTCCGCATGAAGGCGTTGTCGCGCGCCCATTGGCTGGCATTTCCCTCCGCATTTCTTCCGTGGTTGTGTGTGCGCGCGCGCGCCCACGTGCGTGAAACAGCAGCGTGTCGGGTCGCCAGCAACATTAATAGGCTCATTCATCCTCCGCTCCGCCCTTTTTTTTTATCCGCTTTCCAAACACGCGCTCGTCTGCCAAATTGAGTTTCGCTCCAGGGTTGCCAGAGTCTCACGGCAAGATTACACTACCACGAGGTTCAAAATACACGCCAATACACGCCATTTACACTTGTACGGCGAACACATTTTCTCAAAGACGATAGAAGTATTTCCTTTGGATTCATCACACCCGTCACTATTTACTCTTGTTTAAATGGCCTTGTATTACGTTTAGTCGATACAATACTGAGTTTTTTCCAATTGTCACTTTTTCTTAACAAACGATTGTATAATCTAATTTAATGGACAAAATTAACAACGTATATTTGTAAATTTGATTTCGTTTTGCACTGGCCAACTTTTAAGCTAAAAAATTACCACATTTAACTTACCTAATCACCTCCATATTTATTTTAATCGTATACATTGTAAATGCGAAAATAAATCAAGTTTTTATAACACACAAATTATGTATCCAACGTCGAAATAAATATTTAATAAATAAACAGCACTAAATATTATAAACATGCATTTTGACTTTATGGCATAGTAATTTTAATCTAGTAATGATAGAAGTGTGTGTGTGTGTGTGTGTGTGTGTGTGTGTGGCATTATTATAAGTTAAAACGATTTATTTTAGGAACAACTGGAACTTTTGTTCTGTAATTTTAAGAGTTCAGTCTCCGTGTTGAACCGAACAGCCGCACAATATGCAAACAAGGGACAATTGAAGTGTTCCAAATGGAAGCCTACAAACAACAAATCACGAAATGAAAATATACGAAAGAGCCAAACCAATTATTGTAACACGCCCTAAGGTCATTTTCAATTTGGTTCTTTATTTACTAAAAATATCATTTGACCTCTATATTAAAACAATGACTTATCGGGTAACTGAGTTTAGTATTCATTTTGAAATACAAAATTACCTAATTTCCTGTCGCTATCATATTAATATTGTACTAATGATGATAAAATAAATAGCGAACTGTCAAGGCTTCAAAATTGATTGGCACTAAAATGTAAAATTACAAAATTATATAGTGGATAATTTGAACAACTTAAATATATGACACAGTTGTAATTTAAAAACTTGTATTCACATCCTATGTAGCCATTTATGCTACTTAAACAGAAAATAATACTTAAAATTTGTTTAGGGCAATCTCAGAATCATTTCAGAAAAAGACTCAAATCAAGTACCAACTCATCAATGTTTGGATTCTTGATTGCAGATAGAGCATGTTGACATATGATGGTGGTAGTGTATTGTAGTGTTCATTTAACATTTTATTTGCACTTCGCCAACACTGCGTGTATTTATTTCGCACAATACTATACACAAATTGATTTTAATTTTTTTATCCCATGTCTTTCTCGAAATCATTTCTTCATCCGGATGGAAATCTACAAAAATCCCCCTCCCCCTCCCTGCATATTGATGCCGTGTTTAGTGTCAAGAAGTGCGACAGTAGTTTCTGTGCCGAGTTTATTTCTATTGCGTGTTTTACAATTTCGTAGAAAACTAAATAAACGTTCTACACTAGCATTTGAAAATTGAAAAATCAGCAATATTTTAATTAGTTTTGCTATTGTGGGGGAAATTAGCATACTTGCTGCATTTTTTTTAAATTGAAAACATTTCTCCAGTATTCCTTTCGCGGCTTGCAGGATTCCAAGTCATATTCAGAATGGTCCTGCAATTAATATTCGCGCCGCTCTTTAACTGCTTCTTGCGCATCCAGAATGTGAAATGTTGGGATAATTGGGGCTAATGATTGTACTTGAAATGACTGAGATACTGCTGAATCAACAATAGAGATCATGCTGAAAAGGGGGTCAGTAAATATAAATCCGAACCGCTTGTGTAGCTCCTTTGCTAATTCTATGTAAAAGAAAGTAGGCAAGATGGAAATAAATATATTATATGCTGTAGTCTCTTTTCAGTCTTTATACACTCTCCTGCGCTCGAATGCCTAAGTAAATAGTTTCAGGGTCAGCAAAATATTTTTTGTCTTCATATTTGACATCTTCAACATTTTTTTTTTTCACATAGTAAACATGCAAGTAGTTACTATACATGTCTCTCATCAATTTTTTTAACGATGGCTTTAGAATATGAAGTAAGGGCGCTTCAGATTGAAATGTAGTATTGAAGTCAGTAAAGGGATTGTCCATAGGGCGAGCATTTCTTTCAGTGTTTTTGATGGCTAGTTGAAAACTGTTTCCCTTAGGTAGAATTTTAGAGCTGAATATTGCTCAAGAACTCGGTCAACACAGGCTTTAAGTGATAACTAACGAGTAATTGCAAGAGCCAGAATTTTGGCAATTTCCACGTGAAAAAACTCCTGAAATTCTCTGAATTTTTGCTGCCTACAATAACTGCGGCTAAAATGAGAGCCTAAGTTTCGGAGCAAATCCTCAACAAAACGAGGAAGCTTTAAACAGGCATTGGATGCTGCAAGATGTATCACGTGGCAGGAGCACCTAATGTCAGGAATATCCTGTTTAAGAAGAGAGCAAACAGAATGGTTTGCTCCTGCCATAACATTGGTTGTATCAGAAGAGAACACAATCATGTTGACAAGCACCAAAGCTGCCGCTTGGTAGAAAGTGTTTATANAACATTGGTTGTATCAGAAGAGAACACAATCATGTTGACAAGCACCAAAGCTGCCGCTTGGTAGAAAGTGTTTATCCTGGTGTCTAAAGGGCCAATTTACTACTTAAGTAAACACAGGGCGATTGGAGTTCAAAAAACAATCTAGTTTTATTATTCCTTTAACAGGTTCATCGACATACAAGTTCCCTAGACAACTCCCTCCCGTTTATGTACGTGGATTACTTATAGTTCGCGTCGTGTGGGGGGGGGGATAATCTTCGTCGTACTTGCTGGGTGATTCCAGATATTCGTAGCACTCGCGGAACACTACTCAGGGACCTTCACATACGCTGGATGACTGTACTTATCTGTTCGGCTGTGCTGGTAGGTGATTCTGCAGTTGAGGTCCGGTGACCTGGAACTGCCGGCCTCTGCGTCTGGTGTCGGCTGTTCTCCTGGACTCGCTGCGCCTCTCCGGATTCTCGTCGGCGGCCTGCCGATGCGGACTCGCTCCGCGCTCCTCGACGCCCGTCCGCTGACTTCGTCTCCTGCTCCCGACGGACTGACTGACCGCGTTTCTTCGGGCTCCTCCGGTTTTGTAGGTCCTCATCGCCATATTGAACTGCCCCCGCCACTGCCGGTAGCCGCGGACCGCCGTGTTCCCCTGGGTAATCACCCGCGGGCGTGTACTCCAGCTCTCCTCGCTTCTTTTGGTCCCGCGTCTGCTGTTTTGTTTGAGTCGCCAAGTTTCTGCACTCAGTTCCGTCCGTGCGGAAATAATTGAAGGCGTCCTAGTCCTCCGGCTTGGCTGCTATTATTTCCGCCCGCTATTCCAAAAGCTCTCAGGGTTTCATATTGTGGTCAACAGCCTGGGACAAATCGTAGTCTCGCCATTCCTGCCTGCTCGCGGAATCTGGCGTCTGTCCCTCTGTTCTGCCTCGAGGTTTGTTGTTCTGTTCGTCGTCGTGTGAATGCTTCGGGATCTCCCCCTGGACGCTGCACTCGTGTTCTTCCTGATGCCACCCGCTACCGTGACCTCCCCATGCCGATGGTCGCTTCGTCCTAGCGCTGTCCCTTTTCGTCATGGTTGCCGGCCCTAAATCCTGACTGACGTACCCGCCTGTGCTTCGCTAGAGCTTGAGTACGGACGGATAACATATAGGGACGCCGCAGGCGTCAATGTTTGATAATGGAATACCTTTTTTAAGTAAACTTTTATGTTAGGCATTTATACAGATTGTCAGCAGTGTCAGAACTTGATTCCGCCATGTCAAAAAATCTAGTTTTTACGGTACTATCATTTTCAACATAATATATAACAGTAAAAGCACATTGTTTAGTCGAAGCCTGATCTGTAGTTTCAACCATTATCATGGAGAAAAAAACTACCTGGAACATGAAATGTGTCACATAGACGCATCTCGAATCAATGTACCACACATTCCTTTATTAGAGAAGTTGCCTTATTTCGGTGAAGAAACTTTTCTTTGCAATTTCCGAATCTGGAAAAATGTCGTCACACAAAGGTGTTAGTATGTCCATCAAAAGAAAAGGCAAATCATTTGTCGCCAGAAGCCCTGCCAGTTTCAGTTCTGCCCTCCTAACTTTGCCCTGCGTTTCTGAAATGACGATGTGTGTCAGTTTCTGTGTTTTAGCGATATTTTTTATATTTTGATTGTGTTTTTCGTCACAGACTTTACAATATACATTATCATGCAATACGCCTTTATTTGCAGCTTTAGAATTTTTCTGTACTAACAAGTCTTTAAAAAGTGGAGCTCTGAAACACGCGCACTATTAAACTTACTCGTTTTTTTTCGTCTCATTGGGTATTTTAAATATTCTTATAGACTCCTGCGAAATGTCAGTTTGTTCTGTAGTTTTAGTAGGGCCTGCGCCTTCAATCACAGATGTTTCACCGCTGTCTGTATCACCTACTTTTCGCTTTTTTTACAATCCATTTATCCATCATGAGGGCTCCTACCTAATAACGATAACATGCAACTCACTTATTTCCACTACATAAAACACACACGTTTCCAACAAACCGAATACGACTGGTAAATTTTTCGTTACGACATACAACTTCGGTTTAGAACGCACCCAAGAACGTCTGACGTAACACTGTATAAAACTGTTCGATGGTAGCTTGGTGATGAAGAGAGTACATAATTCGATCAGTCTCCAAATCCGCAATCCCAGGAACGACAACACCCTCCTAAACTTTCTCTTAGAAAGGTATGTTTTCCAATTGCTGTAAAAGGGTTTTAGAAACAAATTATGGTTAAAATTACACGTCAATCCACGTAAATGTGTGAATACGCGCTAAATTACGCGCCTGCTTTCAAATCGCACGCATTTCGTAGAATTACACGCCGTTTGGCAACCCTGTTCCGCCCCCTCACCTATCCCCCTTCCACCTCCCAGTGTCTCGGTTGGAGAAAATGTTAAAAACGTTCTCATTCACAGCAGGTCGTAGCGGTGCTGTGACATTCGCGGGTTTCTGTAAATGTCACCTGCTCATTGCCATGGAAGTCGTTATAGGTCGATTTACGATCACTTCTACAATGCGCGAAGTATGTTCATGGAAGCTGTTCCGATCCCCGCATCAGTGTAACTTCTACGTCAGTTTACTTCCGACCCATTTTGTATATCATTTGCACGAGGTCTAGAGTGCGAATTATTCATGCGATAACGTCACGTTGTCGTTGAAGAGCGTCACGTTAGACTAGCCATTTAATTCCCACAGTAATTTATAATAATCGTGCCGGACGATGCCACTGGTCGGTGGGTTTTCTCGGGGATCTCCCCTTTCACCCGCCCTCTTATTCCAGCGCTGATCCGTACTCGCCTCGCTTCGCCCTCATCGACTCTCAAGACCTCGATGTTAAGAGTCACCCAAATATTTTCACTCCCTCACTCATTAATTAATAATTTTTAGTGTTGCAAATTAGAAATGTTTTGATGCGTGCTGTACTTAGACTGGCGAAGAACTTGTTTCGTTATCACACCCAATAAGCTGTAGTCTTTGTGATAGGTGACCTGTGATATGAACCATTCATAACGTAGTGCAGTAGCACGGTTTAGGAACCAGCTACCCACAAGGAATATCATTGGGCACTGAGCCTCGCAGAGTACAGTAGCAGTCAAATATAATCTTCCTGTGCAACATGTTGACGATTGTTTACACTGGGCATGAAAATGTTAATGGGCTAAAGGATCCTCAAAGGTGCCGTTATTTATTGTGGTTAGGTCTCAAAATACACGTATGTTTAATGCAGTTCGCAATATGTTTACTCTAGGTCAACTTAAGTAGCATCGAAGACAGGTGGAAGTGAATTGCCTATATTCACCATTACAGTCATATCAGTTCTGTCTGTTCGTTTCTGTATTTAAACTTACAGTTTTTCTATTGCTCCCGGATATGCTGGACGCAGTTACTGTACTGCACAATGCTCATTGGTGGCTAACAGACGGCCAATGGCGTCGTGAGTAGACTGTGTTTCAAATAGTGTTCCAGCAGATGCAACAGGACTTTCAATGTGTACATTTAAGTAACCACAAAAAAATTAACTTTTGTATTTACAACACTTTTTTTTCCGGGTGGTGCTGTTTTGGTAAGACCCTGATAAAATCTAGAAAAACAACGAACTACACTCGCGCCACAGAGTAAGTAAATAGGCCCTATATATAAACGAAATGGCGTGGCGCGAGGCTCTGGAAAGGGGTCTTGCGTATAATTGGGTACTGCACGTTGTGAAAGGTTCCCTATTGGCTCGACTGCTGGCTGGCTAGCAGGATACTAGGCGCTGATTGGCAAACGGCTTTCCAACATTTTGCTGGTCAGTGACGCCATTTTGCTGGCGCGTGTGGCTGGAGTTCCCGGTGTTTTCACCTCTGTATCCTTAAGGCGCCTCCATAGTTGGCGTGTGGGTCTCATTGTAATAATCTATTTTAATATTTAAAAAACAATGGAATATTTCAATGTAAATATTTTTTTCAGGGCAGAAATGAAAGTCGTTATTTTTTGTTCATTCATAAATTTGTTTATTGTAACATAAATATGGTCGTTGAAAAGTCTCAGGGTCAGTAAAACTCGCAAGTAGTCCTCTGTTTCCGATATGCAGGACGTATCTGAACTTCGTGCAGAAAATGAAGCCACAGCATCTGTGGACCTAAATAATCAGAAAATCCTAGTAACAAAAGGTCCGGAAAAACAATCTTGTATTAATAAAGTGACGTTGAAGTTAGGTTCAAAGAGACATGAGGTACTAAGTCATTGCAGTGTTTTGTTTTGCAGAATGTACTACACTACATTTATTTTTGTTTTGATTAACCATACATTTTTTTAGGAAATGTAATAAGTACATTCATTTGTTTTTTATTATTTCCAGCTCCTGGTATTGCTGCACCTAACTTCAACGGCGCTTAAGTAATACAAGATTGCTTTTCCGGACAATATGTTACTAGGGTTCTCTGGTTGTTTAGGCCCACAGATGCCGTGGCTTCATTTTCTGCACGAAGTTCATATACAGCCTGTATATTCTTCTGTAAAACACTGTTTTAAACTACAGCGACAATCCTGTATCTTTCCTGAACAGGTTATTGTATTAAAACCCTGTCGTCACCGCTTAAAATTCTGAGGAAACAGAACACACGGGAAGTTTGTTTATGCTTCCTTATGGCCGGATGTAGCCTTGACGATTTTAATATTGCTCACGAGGGATTTCCCTTTTAGTATTCTGTGCTAGGGCGTATTCCTCAAAGTATTTTGTTACATCAAGAAAGGTTACGTTGGGTTAAGTTTTTTTACAAGCTGTGCTGTCTCTACGTTTCGTTCGTTTTCAAGAAATGTAGTTAAACTAGTAAACTGTTCTGCCAGGCGAGCTTTCAGTACCCGCTCATTCTGACGATTTATCCTCAAAGTGAACTGTCGGCACTCATATTTACAGTCATAAGAAAATCTGTAATTTATCGATCCTAGTTTAAAAAAAAAATATTTTTCCAATCAGTAGTATACCTAAATTACTCTTTTGTGATTTTTACCGTAAAGTAGGTATTTGATTTCGCTAGTGGCTCAGTTTCCAACACTTTTGACTTGCCAGCGTAGNCAATTTATCGATCCTAGTTTAAAAAAAAATATTTTTCCAATCAGTAGTATACCTAAATTATTCTTTTGTGATTTTTACCGTAAAGTAGGTATTTGATTTCGCTAGTGGCTCAGTTTCCAACACTTTTGACTTGCCAGCGTAGTGACCGGTAAAATTCGCTATTGTAAAATTTTACTGTTGACAGCAATTACTGTTTAAGGTGTCCATTTATGCTTGGTTTAAATTAATGTGTACAAAAAAAGTGTGGATTCATTGGAACAAGGGGCAATCACATTATTATTTATATACCTCAACAGAACTAAGTTTTCAGATTACTGCTTAACAAATTGGAAGTGGTGGTTTAGAAAAATGTGATGGTTCGTCATATTTGTAACTAACGAAACGGGTTTTTGGTACAGTGATTTAATTTGTTATTTCGCATATTTGCGTCTCTTTTTCATGAGCACGCTGTGTGTTTAGCTAATTTTGCGTATTATATTTCGGAAGAGCGGTTTTATTAAAATGCAGTCAGCGGGGTTAAATGAAACACATTAATTAATTTAAAATAAAATATTTATTATCATAAATATACAAATTCCCGTTTATTATATACTACTAACACGAGCTAGCTTCGAAGTGGTTCCGCAAGTGAGATAATTAATTGGTGCTAATTAAATTATTGTGGCGGAACAAATATTAAAACGGATTTCAGTTATTTCTGTTACGACCATAATTATAAATCGTGATACCTCGGGTGAAATATCAACTCGTTTTATGCATCCGCGTTGCTATTTTTGGTAACTGACTTTCCGGCAGTAGAGTGAGTGAGTGAGTGAGGAGAATTGGGCGCTCTTAACATCGAGGTCTTGAGAGCCGGCGAGGGTGAAGTGAGGTGAGTATGGAGCAGCGCCGGAATGAAGGGGCAGGATAAATGGGAAATGTCCGAGAAAACCCGTCGACCAGTGGCATCGTCCGGCACGATCCCCACTAGCGAAAATCCGGGAGTGACCCGGCCGCGGACAGTCGGAATGAGGTTACTCCGGAACTTGAGATAGGAGAGTGGCGTCCAGCAGATATATTGTTAATAATAGATTTCGTATACGTTGATTTCAAGTATAAAAATTATAAATTTCGTTGCTGAAATGGGTGTGCATAAAATTGGCCATAAAAAAAAACGTGTAAACATTGTCACAAAATGGTTATTACATGCAACAAGAGTTATCATTACGTTGGTCTTGCTTGATGGAGGTTTCGTTTGCAAAATGTGTTTTCTAAAGCAGGCAGAGTGGAAATACGCTTAAATTTAAATTAAAAATAAAACTCTTAATAATTGATCTTTGAAATAACTAAATTCTGTCGCAGCATAAATCGTACTATTCTGACAATTTCGGTAGCGTGGGTACGATCTATTGTATCTGAGCTAAATTGTACTGAAATACAGCTACAGGCCATTCACGGTTACTTCGCACTTTTCTGAAGCCCTTCTGAAGTTCTACTTTTGGTTACCGATTACGTATCCTTCCGCTACATATAAGCATAAATAATGCCATGTGAATTCTACGTTTTAACTGTCAAGTGCCTTTTTTTTTTTTTCTTCGGCTCTTAAAATAATTCTGTCACATTTCAAAAACCATTACGTATGAATGTTCACGATTTAGGCCCATAACCATATTTAGGTCAGTTTTATGACTTTTTAACAATGTTTATATCGACGATAGTTCTTATGGNTAGGTCAGTTTTATGACTTTTTAACAATGTTTATATCGACGATAGTTCTTATGGTTATTATTTTACATATTATTAACATATTAGTGTTATACACGATATAGCACATTACACATTATAGACGTTAAGATTTGGCTGCGACTGTGCCCTGTTACACTGTGCGGGGAAGAACTGTAGTATTTGACCTCTTGTTATTGATATTTGTTGGGTTGTTTCGTTAAAGGGATGGCCTCAGTTGGAATAAATATTCAAACGAAGGAGCAACCAATCCAACGAAAAGACAGTAAATTCAAGCATGCAACTCGTGTAGCTTAGTTTTTGTACGTAGCATAGCCAAACTTTAAAANCAACGAAAAGACAGTAAATTCAAGCATGCAACTCGTGTAGCTTAGTTTTTGTACGTAGCATAGCCAAACTTTAAAAGAAATGGTGAAAATGCACTCTAATAGGCCTACCGTAACTTTTGTGCCTCCCATTTTTCTTTGCATAGGTACTTACTTTTTAAAAGGTTCATTTAATTATTTATTTAATATTNAACTTTTGTGCCTCCCATTTTTCTTTGCATAGGTACTTACTTTTTAAAAGGTTCATTTAATTATTTATTTAATATTTTCTGGCTGGTTTTAGTAATTTGTTGGGATTGTGGCAAACATTCAAATCACAGAAGCTTAAGTAAGTTACACAATTGTGTTACAAACACCCAGGGAAAAGTTACACAGTTGTGATAAATAAACAGACGTGACTTTGAAATAATTAATTTAGTCATAAAACAGTTCACGGTTAAAACTTATAAATTCCGTAATTCCGATGTTTGCAAACACACACTCACTGGCCCAGCGTAACGACCACGACGGAGAGGCAACAATGTCCTTTCATTCACAGCGAACACGTCACAGGTTACTGTATATTTATTCCAGCCGTGGAAACACAGATTTATCACAACATCGTAACTTGCCTAGGTAGGTTTAAAAAAAACAACGTAAACAAAAAAATTTGGTAATTTTAATTATTTTTCTAAAGAAAAGAACTTAACACTTCGTTTAGCAAAAAGCAACACGCCATGTCATGTCGCCACTTCTACCAACTTCCGATTTGTAACTGTCCCGCCATCACATCTAAATATATTATTATAAGTATTCAAACATTAAAATATCCTTTTAGTTTTAAATAACAAATTCAAAAATCATTATTTTTGCTTAAATAAGTATGACGTATGCTAAAATTGAAGGAAAAAAAAGATAATTTTCTTGCTACTACTAACGCTGCGAAACTGAGAGAGAGAGAGAGAGAGAGAGCGAGAGAGAAGCTCTGCCTATTCAAGTTTCTTCCTCGGACGAAAAAAGTCACCGTGTCACTAGGGCCTACGCCCAATATTTTTCGCTGATATTTTTAACTATAACAAATATGTTTCCATCAGTGCTACCTAAAAATTAAAATATTTCATTTGCAAAGTTTAATTTACAATTGGCATACCAAAATAATATAACAATATTTTTAACTGTGAACAGTTTCTTGCTAGCCATTGCCAACACGCCGCTGTTCTCACTGTTTCTAATTCGTATTGAATACGAAATAAATATTACAAGTTATAGAATATATTATGTTAAAGTTTCATATAAACAAAAATAAAATTCTTAAAATTAATCACAGTGTATAGTTGTGGGATACAAGTTATTAAAAATAAAACAGGTGGACGCGTTACTCCTTCTATGATTTTCCAGAGGTTTGTTTCAAAACGTTCGAAGAAATCGTGAATAGACTATAGTCCTAGTGTTGCTCTGAGGCGACGGTGGTTGCCGGCACTTGCGCCGCTATCGCGTGGACGCGCGGGCGCCAAGACGCCTTCGCCCGGGGCAGACCAGGGATGCTGTGCGTGTGGGTTAACCTGCCGGCGCGCTGGAGCGAGCCGCGATTAACCAGGCGCGAGTCCATTGCCCGCCCCGGGATTAGGCCCCGGCGCGGCGATAGAAATTACATTCCGCACAGCCGCCTTTGTGGCCGACTTCCGTCCTCAAGCGTCCTGCGCTGCTGGGAACTCCAGCTGCCGCTCTCTCCATCAATAGTGCGGCGGTCGCCTGCCTAGACCTATGTCCGTGTTCGGAGCTCAGAAGCGCGGCAGCTATAATGGCGACACTGCATTTTCTTTCTAACCCGCGGTAGGGACGTGAGTTAAGTGCGTCTCAGGGCTAGGCCCCACACGGCTACGAGGAAAAAATTCTAGCTAGGAGACATGCATCGCGGCGTCAAGTGATTGGGCTCTCATTGCCTCATTTTGGACATGACAGCTTCTCTGAGTGTATTTAGCTAAACTACTATAACAAAGAAGGGAAAGGAAAAAAACCGTCACAGCCACCGTAAAAACCCTTTCGGCAGAAAATAATTCAAAATTGTTGCATGCATTAGTATAAAATGCTATAGGAGACAGATATGTAGGAACCATGCTCTTTATTACTTGGTAGGGGAAATACTAGTAGAGAGGGGGCGGGACATCAAGGGCGACACGGCAACGCGGATCAAGTGAACCATCGCCGCTAAGCGAAAGTCTCCGAACTGGCGTGCAGTGTTCTCTTCGTGTTCCATCTACGTCTGGAACTTCAATGGCGACCCTACCAATGTATTGACGGAAAGCCTGTAGAAAGGTTCAATGCGGGCTACAATCGTAGTTCCACCCTTGTCCCGTGTGTTTTGACGTACGGCGATCTGGGAAAAAGCCGTTTTTATCAACGTTGGACGGCTCCAAAATAATATTTAATGCATGCATGATATATTGAAAGTACAATTCCGTTCCTCTTGTGTGGTAGGGTTTTTTTTTTGTTGGTAAACATCATGGGCGCAACTTTAATGATTTCGTCAAAAACCCATCTTTCAAATACGCTGCAACGAAATTCAAGACCCAAGTAGGCGACCGATTTAAGGAAGCTGGAAAAGGGATTTTGGGTGGGGGAGGGGGGTAGAGGTCAGTCCTCTTGGATTTGTAGAATTTACGCAACAACCCCTGCAGTACAGATTGTGAATTATGGGGCCTACGTGGCGCTTGAACTGCGTTGCAATATGTTTGAAATACATTTTTTCTCACGAAACTATTAAACGTACGTGCAGTGTAGTGATCTACGTAAAGAACACACAGTTCAGACGTGGCATGTTGTTGGTGAGTAGCACTCCAGTATAGCTAAAAACAGCTTCTTCAAAGACCTCTCATCACGAAGTATTCGAGTCAAGTACTTGCAAAAATACTATATGGCCATTCATTGAAGCTTGTGACAGGCTTCTCGCCAGTAAAATGCCAGGGCCACCATTGAACGTCAAATGGGTACATGCATAACGACGAGAACACTGCACGCAAGTTGATATCCCTGCGCGTATCGGCGACGGGGCACTTGATGTGCGAGGCAGTGTCGGCCTTATTGCTCCCGTGCTTCTCGATTTCAAACGCGGAAAACATTTACAAGCAAGGCAGAACCCAGTTTTGCGGTGTTGGTCGGTTCATTACAACAACGCGGCATCGTAAGTAGTATGTGTATGCATTTTTTTTTTAAACCACTTGTTTCTTGACGCATGTCAGTAACGAAGAGCACTTTAATAATCCATTCATGATTATTGTTAGAGGTACGTGAATTTTGCAAATTCTTTAAGTTGTTCCAGCATGTATATTAAATAATTAATTTACGATGATATCGCAGTGGTTCTGTCGTGCACTGCTCAACTCTTTAGCCAGTAATGGACAGGAAGAAATAATGTAACCGTATCAGGTACAATCAAGTTAAATAAAAAAAACCAAGTCTTGCACCGTATGAACGGCCAATGAATAAACAATTGTGACCCGAGTATGTAAAAAACTACGAAGTCTCGGCTGCTGACAAACACATTCGCGAAATTCACATGCCTCAAATTATTATTAAATCTGACGTTCCCTACCCTCTCCCCGCGTATGCTTCAACTTAGGCTGTTTCCCAATTCTCTTCAAGTAGATATATATCCATACTTCGCCCTGCCTTTGACGTCACTAAGTATATACTAGCGCCATCCCAATTCCTAGTATAGTACACACAGCGTCTGCACTTGCCAAGTACTCGAAGTTGCTTACTTGCTGGGTGAATTTGCGTACTTGCGGCGGTCGCCATGATTGTTTTCAAAGTCACGTACATAACCTATGATGGGAACTTATTGTGGTTCTACTTAACCGCCGTCTTATTGCTCCAAGAAGCGACCAATGTGCAATATTATTTCTGCATTTATAATAATCTACCTGTTATACATGACAAATGCATTATTGTCATTTTTTTCAGCAACACCATAAGACATAAACGAAAGCAAAGTCAACCAACATAGAACACAAAATGTTTATTTACAGCAAAAACCATAGAGTTGTTAACTTAGAATGACACGACACGTGTTTACTTTCTATTAGTTCGTGTTATTTACGCCAGGTTGTGCGACGAGTCAAGTACAGCCAGAAAAAACTCGTCCCAATAGTCAGGGCAAGTACACACAACGGCAAGTACGAATATGTATATACTTAACAAGTATTTACTAACAATTGAGAAACAGCCTAAATATCCCAACTTCACAGGAATGCCTAAACCAACCGAGAATACTGTCGTGGGCGTAGACGAATAAGTAGGCGCGTTAAGCAGGCGAAGTGCTACTGCAGCTGTAAGATCATCGCACGCAGCACTGCAGGTTCTTCCTCGATAAACTGCTGCTAGAAACATAGCATTTATTTTTCTGGAAAACGGGTTCTTTTATGTTCT
The DNA here is from genome assembly GCA_002778355.1 of Clitarchus hookeri. Lineage (NCBI taxonomy): Eukaryota > Metazoa > Arthropoda > Insecta > Phasmatodea > Phasmatidae > Clitarchus > Clitarchus hookeri. The sequence goes on from NQII01000116.1 coordinate 553,517, forward strand.
GTCATGCGACTTCGTGATATTCTTGTTGCATATTTTCTTCAGATGTATCCAGAAGCAAATTCCGTTTCTCAAAAAAAAAAAATCGTTAAGCATGGTAATAACGTAACATACAGGTTGAGGCGCAGTACACCTACCTTTTTAAAATGTGAATAAATAATTTACATTTTAAACTGTCTTACTGAAGGCACTGCGTCACTATTGAATAAACAACATTAATTTACCAGTGGTGACAAGTGAGTACATATCAGCCATATTTTTAGTGCAGTTATGAATATAAATAAATAATAACGTAAGCACGAGGTAATTTTTGAACATATATGCGGGATAGCGCCCAGAACGTCTGGCACTCGCAGGCACGACTGAACAGGCCTTTGATGTGAGCCGACATCCTGTGGAACTGGCAAAGCGATGACGCAATACATAGCAATGGAACAGGCGGCGTTGAGCGGCAGCCAGGTAACACAGTGCATCTTACTAGACAGTTTAAAATTTAATGTCCATGCGGAACTTACCGGAATTACACGCATCTTAACCCTTTCAGGCCCACTTTTAATTTACAGTTTCGGGTGTTGCAAACAATATATGCTATGAAGCGAACTGTATTTGAGTCGGCACGACACTTGTTTCGTTTTCACAGCCAATCAGCTGTAGGCTATATGTTCGGCTTCAGTAACATGAACCAATTATGACCTAGACCAATAGGACGGCTTGCGAATCATTCACCCACATGTAAGATCATTCATAGTCTGCAGTACACACGAAAGTTTTCCTACACGTGCGTAATATACGCAATTATGTACACTGGGCCTGAATGGGTTCAACTGGTAGGTAAAATGTAAATAACTGCTATCATGCAAAAGTTGTTAGTTGTGTGAATACAGGATGATGTAATTGTGAGCATAATGCATTTTAAAATTTCAATTTTTAAGTTTGTGAACTGACAATAATACATCTTTGCAAAGTGTACAAAATAAAGTATTTGTGTGTTTGGAATGGGCACTCGTGTGAAGTCAATGGCGTTTTCGCGAGAAATATCGATGGGCTGAATAAAATGTTGTCCTTGCTTGCTTGGTCTGTTTCAGTGTAATTTGATTCAACTTCGCTGATAGCATTTTATTTCCTGGCAGCACTGGGAAAATATGGTATTGGAAGGTTTCGGTCCTGAAAATAGGCCAGGGAAAATGGCAAGACTCAGCCAGGAAAACAGGGAAAAGTCAGGGAATTCCAAATTGGAATTTCACTGCACATCCTGGAAAACAGAAACATTCTTCCAGCCTCAAATTTTAACCATGTCGTTTTTGATTGTGCTATTGGGAGAGAAACGATTTAATGTGATGGCACGGAGAGTGGCTACTGTGCACCTCGCATGTGCACTCTGCTCCATTTTCCCCCTTCATGGTTCACACGAGCTCGCGGCGCCGACAGCGCTGCGTGCGGAGGCGCGCGGAAACGTGTTTACAGCGTCCCCACACCCCCTTTTGCTACTACTCATCGGTGCCATTCCATCCCTCTCTCCCTTGCCGGCCGTTATAACGAGTGCCTGGCTTGCAGATTGCCCCGTCCACGCAATCTCTGCCCCCCTCCGCACTTCACTTCTGTCAGCATTTTTCCCATTTGCCAAATCCCTCCCCGTCCGCCGACACTCGGCCGCCGCTTCACTCCCCCCTCCCCCCTCCAATACCACCCCCTCAACACCGTAACTCCCTGCAGCTTTTATCAGGGCGTCATTAGGGACACGTGTTGGCCTGCGTCCCGCATTTGCGGTTTGAAGCTGAGCCCCCCTCCCCCCATCTTCAATCCCACACGATTCAAAACGTCGGAATATGAAATCCAGGTCCCGGACATAGAATTTAAAGGCGGTAAATATTTTTTTCTCCCTTTCCGGGTCTTTCAGCCGCATGTGAATAATATATATAGTCCATTCACGGTTTCTTCGTATGTTTTGAAACGAGCTTTTGAAAAATCACCCTAGCCGTAACATGTCAACCTGTTTTTCAATAACTTGTATACCACAAAAATATAACACTGTGATTAACTTTAAAGTATTGTATTCTTGAATAAATTAAATTTTAGCTTATTGTCTTCTATAATTTGTAATATTTATTTCGTATTAAATACGAATTAAAACAGTGAGAGCAGCGATGCGTTGTCAACGGCTAGTAAGAAATAGTTCCCAGATAAATAGTGTATCAACCTAGTTTTTTGGTAGCTATTTGTAAATTAAACGTTGCCTATTGATATATTTGAATTTTTAGGTAGCACTGAAGGAAACATATTTCGTTATTACAGTTAAAAATATCAGCGTAAATTACCGTGCGTAGCCCCTAGTGACTTGGTGTAATTTTTTGTTCGAGGAAGAAAATTTAATAGCCGGAGCGGAGCTTGTCGCTCGCTTTCTCTCTCTCTCTCTCCCTCTCTCTCTCTCTCTCTCTCTCTCTCTCTCTCTCTCTCGGGAAGTTTCGCAGCGCCTGTATTAGCAGGAAAATTACACATATTTTCAGTTCTAGCATGTTTCATACTTATTACAGCAAAAATTATGATTTTCAAATCTGTAATTTACAACTGAAATGAGATTTTATTGTTTGAATACTTATTATAAAATATTTAAATGCGATGGCGGGATGGTTACAAATCCGAAGTCGGCAGAAGTGGCGACTGGCGACGCCGACGACATTACATGGCGTGTTTCTGAACAAAGCGTCATGTTCGTACTCGTGTTTTTTAAACCTACCTAAGCAAGTTACGATGTTGTGACTAATATGTTTTTCTACGGCAGGAATAAATATACTGTAAAGTGCGTCGTGACCGCTGTGTGTGTGTGTGAAGATATTGTTGCCATTACGTTACGTTGGGTCAGTGTGTGAGAGAGCGAGAGTGTGTGTGTGAGAAAGAGAGGGAGAGAGAGAGAGATTGCAAATATAGGACGTGTGAAATTTATACGTTTTAACCGTGAACTGTTTTTATTACGAAATTAATTGTGTGAAAGTCACGTCTGTTCATCACATAGTTGTAATCTTGCCCTAGGTGTTTGAAACACAATTTTGCAACGTTCTTACGTTTCTGTGATATGAATGTTTGCCACAACCCCAACAAAATACTAAGTCCAGCCAGATAAATTTAAATAAATAATGAAATAAACCTACAAAACAGTTAGTACCAATGCATATAAATATGAGCGGAATAAAAGTTACGGTAGGCCTATTTGTGTGCATGTTCATCACTATATTTTAAGTTTGTCGTTGCTACGTACAATAAATAAGCGACACGAGTTGCGTGTTTGAATTTACTGTGTCTTTTCGTTGGACTGGTTGTCCCTTCGTTTTAATTTTTATTCTAACTAAGGCCGTTGTTTAAACGAAATAACCCAACACATATTAATTACAAGAGGTTAAATACTAGTTCTTACCCCCGCAGTTATAACAGGGTTAAACACAGTCACGGCAAAATATTAAAGTGTATTATGTGTAATGTGTTATGTCGTGTATAACAATTACGTTAAAAATGTAAAATAATAACCTCAAGAACTATTGTCAACATAGATATTGTTATAAAGTCATAAAGCTGACCTAGATTGGTTATATGCCTAAATTGCAGATATTCTCAGGAAATGGTTTTTGAAATGTGACAGAATTATTTGAACAGCTGAAAACAGTAAAGAAGCATTTGACAGTTAAAACGCAGTCACATGGCAGTGTTTCTAATTTTACATGTAGCGGAAGTATACGCAATTGGTAACCAAAAGTATAACTTTAGCAGGGCTTCAGAAAAGTCTGAAGTAACCGTGAATGGCCTAAACTCTCAGTTATTGCAGGGAACTGATTTTTTATCTGGTACTGTACTTGTACCTATGTAATGCTCGTGGAAACCTCGGAACAACGTAAGTTTTACTTATGTGTTTGGCGATAGTTATCGAATAACTCGAGTAACGGTCTCGGCAAATTTATTCGATTCTGATTTCGTCATAGACAGGGTAGGTAAAGGTAAAGGTAAGTACACAGAGAGAAAATTGCGTGGCGGTTCTTTTTCTGTGGGCGTACCCAATCAATGATTGGCTGCGCGAAGCTCTGGGAACGGCCCTTGTGTCTGATTGGCTACTGCATACTGTGGAACGTTCCCTATTGGCTGAGCTGCTGTCTGGCGAGTAGGGTATCAGGTATTGATTGGCGAATGCCGTACCACCATTCTGCTGGTCTGTGACGCCATTTTGCTGCCGTGTGTGGCTGGAGCCTTTGTTTTCTTATGTTCTCCGTGATCTCGTGCTGTGTATAGTCGCTTCCTCTGCAACATGAAGGCCGCAATAACTACGCAGTCGCCGAGGGAAAAAGTGCGAAGAATTGAACTTTCCATAAAATGACTACAAATTACGTGATTAAGTGAAATATTTTGAACAAACTCCGTTGCTTTAATATGTCGCCACGGAAAACGAAGCCTGAAACACGAAACAAACATGGAAAAACGAGCCGAGAGTAACTGTACTCAAAATATATAAATAAAACGTAGGAATTTTTCCAGATCTGTCAGCTTTTGACTACCGCTACTCTCAGCTCGTTTTCCCGTGTCTCAGACTTAGTTTTTCTGTGACGACGTAGTGAAGCAATGGCTTATGTTCAAAATATTTCACTTAATCATCCACCCCCATTGCAAGAAACTTTCAAACAACTTATAAAAAGAGACCTGCAAAATTCGCGTTATTATTTGGGCACGGGGTTCGGCTTCACTTTCCTATGCCTGCTTGAGAACAATCCATGAGTTCATTTGCAGCACGCAGTCATTTACTTGAGTGCGCTTGTTAAAGGTGATCGGTCGCTCTGCGGTTCAGTATTTATTACTGGCTCAAGAATCCTTTGGTGCGCGCCACGCAAATTGTCAGCGCCAATCGGAGTAGTCAAATGGGCGTGTAAAGTCTTGCAGCCCAGCGTGGCGCCAGAAAATAACACGCGTTTTGCATGTCCCTACTTAAAGTACGTGTTCGTCAGTTTTCTTACGAAAAATCAGAAAATAATTTAGCGTTTTAGAAATATCACGTTATAATTTACCACTTTTCTGTGCAATGCGTGCTTTCGCGTAAACATCTCCTAACATCATAGATTTCACAGTTGTATACATACTCGAAGCTATATAGGTCCGTTTGTTGTCTGCTGCCTAAATCAGAAAACTTTATATGGATGGTATCCATCCATTTCAGTTACGCAATTTCTGTGTACTTCTCACTACCAGAAAGTCACCTTGGGTCTTCATAAAAAAAAAAAATAACTGTAGCTCCATCATAAATTTAACACAGTATTAGGGACCATGCCATTTCTTGTTCCGATGCATAGCTGATAAGTAATGGGACTGATGAGAATATTGCGGTTCCGTTATAAATTATGTATAACAATGTACCATTAGTCTTCTTTGGCGCACTCCCTCCCGTGGTTAGAAACCTCGTTAGTGCGTTTTTCCTATGTTCAAAGAAGTGCTGCAGCTCCTCTTAAAAAGGTCTGCCCTGTTTCTGTTCTCCTCTGCAACAGACTGAAAATGTGTTCCTTTCTGTACACGTTTCGCTTTGGGGGACAGGTGGAAGTCACGTGGTGACTGTTATTCGCAAAAAAAAAAAAAATATTATGCACAGGCTAGACGTCAAAAACTCTGCATACACAACTGCAACTTTCCTTCGATCATCGGCCGCACCTCTTTGTGGGAAGGTAATTTCTTAGGACATTAGTTAGGACTATCAGAACTACCTTAATCCGAGTCAAAAACGTCTGTGATCCGCGGGAAGACCGCTAATTCGTCTAACGGTAAAAAAAAAAATCTAGACACAAAAGTGTATCTAACCTAAAATGTTTGAAATAAAAGTAGTCATGAAAGCTTTTTGTGCAAACCCAGTTTTACCTAATAAGTATGGATGATTTAAATCTGCCATGTAACCAAATTTATTTACGGAATTTCGTGGCGTGTGCAATTCTGTGTTCGTGTATTCTCCCGGGTATCGGGTGTCTTTAAGACATCTGAAGAATGCTCTGAATTACTGCCCTAGATTATCTCTGCTAGACTTGGGGTGCAGCGAACCTTCTAGGTCATGGCCAGTGGCTATAAAAAGCACGTTGGGCTTGCGAGCCGGCAGTTGATGAGTGGATGAGTTGCTGGGGTTTTAGCGATAGACGACGAGCGAAAAGAAAAGCGCGTGGCGAGAGAAGTGACCAGCGGGAGGAAAATATGCGACTGCGAACATCAGAGCAGTTGAGAGTACGACTGATAGACTATTGGACTGAATAAGTGAGTGCAATACATTACAAATGATGGCAGCAGATAGACTGAATGTGTGCTAATGATGAGTATGGGCTAATGATCACAACATCAAAGGGGGTTTATGTTCATATGGAACAGCGCTCTTTGTAGCCGTAGCTATAAGTAGCAGTTGGGCCCATCTGCAGGATGTGCCTGCCACCTTTAACTAACTCAAGTGTTTGAGAAGTTGCAAAACTCATCCGCTCCCGATTCTTAAACATGTATAACAATTTGGGTAAATATTTTTTAACATTTGACAGTTTTTATTTTTTCTCCGATCCGTTAATTTTAATCCTTGAGCGATTACGATGTTACGGAAGGAAAGAAATCATATGTCAGCGCAGATGACTTTCTACTACACGTTTGTCCAAATGTGCGCAGAAACACACAACGCTAAAAACTTTTAGGGGTGCGCGTTTGTGTGTAGAGTTGACGTACATAAATATATGTTTTCATATTTACTGTAAGTGTTTCTGTGATTTCCATCGGTCGAAGTTTTACGTAAACGAAAAGAGTGACGTGATTCGTTATAGTACTGAATTACTTTTAAGTTGTGATATAACATCATTGGAATAGAGTGATGAAGAAAAGGCTTTTAAAATTTTTTCTGCACTGAAATTTTATTCTATACAAGTCACCATTCAAGGGATTAAAAAAGTTTGACATCCGTTGTGACGCAATTTTTTGTTCAGTTTTTATTAACGTGAGTGTAAACATCTCCATCGTGGATAAAAACGGGCGCTAAATCGGATGTTCACTTCGTTCTCGTCTGTCGACGTTGTTCGTTGCGATGTCCCGCGAGTGACGCAAATTGGCCGCCGGACAAACTCTTTTATTATTCACTTGCCAAGCTTCGAAAGGCTCCCCTCCCTCTACACCACGCCCGTTCGTGGTTGGGTGGGCCTCCTGCCCCGCGGATAATGTCAGGTCGTGACAGCTGACGCCCCTTTCCCCTCGGCAGAAGGTTGGAAATGTCAAGTTGGCAGCAGTGGTTGCTTGGTCAGTTCTACCATCGTGAAGGCGTCACCTTCTACCCGCCCGACCGACCGCTGTGTGGCGACACGACTACCGAAATACACCAAGCGACAACCTGCTCGAGCCTTCTGGCGTACGCTCGTCGCTATTAACTGCTCATATGTGTTTCATCGAACACGTTTGACAGCCCTGCTTGTTTCCTCATTTCATCCCCGAAGCGTATTCCTACAACACATGTAATACTAATAAGTAGAGACCTGTAGGCCGAACTTCATAGTAGTTTGAACACTCAAGCTGCTTGTTATCACAGTAGTAGGCCATCGTTAGAAACAATAAGTTTATCATTGAAAAATTAACTCTAATGGGATTCAACCTGCTGCACACATGTCTGACCGTTTTNTTAACTCTAATGGGATTCAACCTGCTGCACACATGTCTGACCGTTTTCTTTCATTACTGGCTGCGATGCATGCAGCAAGCGACTATCTAATTTCATTGGGCCAATGAGGATTCTGATACTTTAAAGGAGGACGTTTCTAACTGGTCTACAAAGAAGTTACCCGAGTAAAAAACGTGATAATTCAACAATTAAAGGATAAACTAACTATAGTCAATTCNTAGTTTGAACACTCAAGCTGCTTGTTATCACAGTAGTAGGCCATCGTTAGAAACAATAAGTTTATCATTGAAAAAATAACTCTAATGGGATTCAACCTGCTGCACACATGTCTGACCGTTTTCTTTCATTACTGGCTGCGATGCATGCAGCAAGCGACTATCTAATTTCATTGGGCCAATGAGGATTCTGATACTTTAAAGGAGGACGTTTCTAATTNAACCTGCTGCACACATGTCTGACCGTTTTCTTTCATTACTGGCTGCGATGCATGCAGCAAGCGACTATCTAATTTCATTGGGCCAATGAGGATTCTGATACTTTAAAGGAGGACGTTTCTAATTGGTCTACAAAGAAGTTACCCGAGTAAAAAACGTGATAATTCAACAATTAAAGGATAAACTAACTATAGTCAATTCATTGTTACTTCTCATGTTTCTGAATTCTTTCGAAAGTTCTACTTCCAGGACTTTTCGCCGCCTCATGCAAACAAAGTTTAACCAAATCTAGAAAATTACACCAGAGGGACAACGGCACTCAGCGTGATAAGATTTTACATACGAACTATTTCTTACGAGGCATTACCAACACAACTATTTTCTCTGTTAATTCAAAGTTCAGTGCGACCAGAAATAAGGCACTTTTATGCTAACAAAAATATAAAACGCTTGTGATACGTGGCATATTTATAAAACAAAACACGTCAGTAGTTAGAAATAGGGCATTGCAGCACAGGAGCGTAGGAATAGAAAACTGACGGGAGCCATATTGGATGACGTCATTCCCCCTTATTTCATACGGCGGCCATTTTTGCAGCAAGTAAAGATAAAAATACAAAATTTCCCTCAAATATATGTTTTGCACAATCCGACTGACATGGCTCAAGTTTGCACAATGCGGATATACGCAGCTGAAAATTGTGCAATATCAGCTGGAATGTGCAATCAGTTACAAGCATGCTGTATCATTTCAAGCCAGCACCATCCATCTTGGCTGAAGAATGTTCGTGTTCATTCCTTTCTCCCCCCCCCCTCCTCAGGCAACTTCTCACTCATTACGCTCTATCATTCCACTTTGGTTTACTCTTATTCGTTCTGGTATCCTTTCACCTGACACCCTGGAGGTTCATTCTCTTACATTACTTCCTACCAGATGTCGATACCTCATGCTCTTGTTTTCCTACCAGACGTCCCTTACTTCATGCTCTTGCATTCCTTCCCACCAGTTGTCTCTGCTTCGCGCTCTCGCATTCCGGCCGACGACGATGTCGATCGCGAGTCCTACTGCATGCTGTCACATTACTACCAGATATTCCAAATTCATACTCTCGCATTCCGACCTACCTGTTCCTACTTCACGCTCTTGCATTCCTGTATTCTTCCTTGGATTTTCCTTTTTACCCTCGGAAATTCCCTTTTTTCCTTTTCTCTGATTGGCTATGGATGGCTCTCGAAAAGGTCTCGTCATTGATTGACTACGCGAGGCTCTCATTGCATACTTATAAGCATAGTTCTCTATAATTTCCGAACTGTTTAAGATAAAAGTTGCAATATTCGTAACATAGGCATCACTCCTGTCAAGGTAAATGATTGTATCTTAATTTATGCCATATGCCTTCTTATAAGCACCGCTGACCATACTTTGTGAAACATTTAAGATACAGTTGCCAAATTCTTAAGAAAAGCATCACTTCCGACAAGGAAAATGATCATAGGGTCATTTATACCATATGCAAACTTGTAAGCTTAGTTGGTCGTAATTTCCGGGCCGTTTCAAATACAGTTGCAAATTCGTGACATAGGCATCACTCCTAGCAAGGAAAATGATCGCAGGTTCATTTGTGTCCTAAACATACTTATAAGCATAGTTGGCCGTTATTTCCGAACCATTTAAAATACAGTTACCAAATTCGTAACACAGACATCACCTGCGACAAGAAACATGACAACAGTGTCAAATATGACCTAAGCGCACTTATAACCAAATTTGGTTGTAATTTCCGCAATGCTTAAGATAAAGACATCAATTTCGTAAAATAAACATCACCCCAACAACGAAAACGAATGCAGGGTCAAGTATTGCTCAAGGGCACTTATATGCATAGTTGGGTGTAATTACCGATACCTTTACGATATAGTCAACAAATTCAAAATGTAGACATCATCATCTACAACGAAAACGAATGCAGGGTCAAGTATTGCTCAAGGGCACTTATATGCATAGTTGGGTGTAATTACCGATACCTTTAAGATATAGTCAACAAATTCAAAATGTAGACATCATCATCTACAACGAAAATGACCGCAGGGTCAAGTATTCCCTAAGCATATGTAAAGACATAGCTGAATGTAATTTCCGAACTATTAAAGATACAGTTACCAATTTCAAAACATAGGCATCACGAAAAAGCTCGCAAGTGTCAAGTATGTCCTAAGCGCACTTATAAAAAAAACCCCAATGAGCTACAGTCCATAATAGTTGTATTAGTGTTGTAATCACACCAAGAAGTTTGGTAAAAAGCTAGATTGCTCGTTGACATTATAAATAACGAATGATCGCAAGTACCAACCACAAAAAGGAATACAAAACAGTTGCGATGCGCATTATACGACTTGTAAAGTCACAACATGCATTAAACCATTAGTCGCGCAAGACAGACGTCACTGCTATATTTTTAATGCAAATGGATATAAAAATAATTATGAAACAAATAGTCATAAGCATTTAACAACCTGTGTATATTGCACGAGCATCGTGTGCTGCACATCATGCAAGTCTACAAAAAATACTTTTGCGAAGCCGATAAGCACAGGTGCGATAAGGCAACACTTCTACACACTGATGCAAATATACATAAAAACAAAATGTAAGGGGAAAATAGTTAGAAGCATTTACTAACCAGCTTAATTACTTATTACACACGCATCGTGTGCTGTACGCAGTTTGTTAAACGATGTTATACAATACCAGACCGTCCCTGCCAGTACAACACTATAGCAAACACCTTATGTACGAACCGACTGAAACGAAACCCTCGCATTAAGTAAACAACTAACATTGACAACACTAGCAGAAGAATACACCCGACCCGACCGACTTCGCACGATCAACTGACATCATGAGAATTTGTAGGGCCTTCCCCTGCCAGTCTATGGCCAGCGCGAAGGGTTAGCACATACCACTAGCCAAGAGAGACTTACATCAGGCTACAGAGTGACAGACCAGCTGAGTCACACATGTACTTTCCTTTAAGAGTGGAATTGAGTTATACAGTACAAACTAACAATTTATCATGCTTTAAATACTATATTTATATATGTACTTATTTTGAATATATATCATTTATATATTAGTAGAACCATAAGTACGTACGAAACAACACACTTTTAAACCATTAGGCGCAGAAGAGCGAGGCGATACTGCTACACACTGAGACAAACCAATTTTTAAAAAAATTATAAAAGGAAATAGTTATTCACATTTATCGACAAATACATATGTGTGAGCATCGTGGGCTGACATTATGATAGGCGAAGAAAATTCCGGTGTGAAGTGTGGGAACGATAATATTAACACTTATGCAAACTGATATATAAAATAAAATGAAAAGGAAAATAGTTATAAGCACTTACCAACCATCCCAATCTAATCACACATGACACATGCATGTTCTTTTACGAGAGAAATTCAGTTATACAGTACAAGTTAACAATTTATTTTGTTTGAATACATCAAGTTTGACTATTTAAGTTATTGCTTCGAATAAACAGGTGCTGGTAGAGGATATCGCTTCCGCCTAGCCTTTTTCCTTAAGGTCTGTAAAGGCACTTTGTACCACCACGCATCACTCAGAACTTCATTCTCTCGTCGTCGAGAAGACATTTTGAAAACGTGGTCAGTGGTCAGATAATTTTATTAGCTATGATGACAAACATAAAAATTAAATCACGCAGCACTCAGATACCGAGCTTGCATACCTGCATAAAAAATTCCTCTCGCATATTTACAACACGAAATAAAATTCGTCTACAAACACCTGTCTATCTGACGCACGACCAAGAGATTCTTAGCTGTCTCCCATGCCTAGAATGTTTTTAAAGTAGCGTGCTGATGCACACAGATATAAAAAATAATTATTAATGCAATCCAGAAATGTTGTATCTCTCTTGACTGCTGCCTCTATTACAAGCAGAGTCTGCATTTGACCGGGTCACTCAAGGTTCGATAACTCTATCACTGACCGTCTGTGATTCACTTGCAAGTAGTTTGCGAAAACACACTTTCTACTAGTCATGGAAGACAAATGGCCCTTCATTGTGTCCATGTAGATCTTGTATCGAACATTTTTCGTGAAATATCTCTCCAATTAGTCTATTATTTAAAGTTATTCCAAATTTTGGGACGAGTCTCTAGTTTGCTGCAAAATATACGTAAAATTTAATATTAAAGAGTGTCTATATAAATTGGAATTTAACAGTCAGGCCAAAACATTTCTCTCTTATCAAATTATTTCGTGGAATAAGTTTGTGTTGCTTCTTCGATGTTGCAAAAAATTACCTAGAATGGGTTACTTACTGGTTGTCCAGCGTTTTGAAATGGACGAGATGTTTTGAGTTATTGCCGTAAAATGCAATTTCCCATGAATATATGCTTTAGTGTTTACACCAAAATGTTAAATGTCTGGCGTATGAGCACCGTCCATTATTGTTCAGGTGATATATTGTCGCGTGGCAAAAGGTAAATTTAACGTGCGTTCACAGGTAAATAGCTATGGAGACTAACACACGAGATGTAAATCTATGAGTTTGTGTAGGCCTCATAATGGGGCAATAATGAGTGTCGTTGTCAGACTGCCAAGAGGTCAGACACTTATCCTCGATGTGGGCATTTAATCATTGCGTCCCGTGTGTTTTGGGAAGTATGTATATGTCCGTCAACTAAATCCAGGTACTTTCGGAAACCTTCCTTAGGTTCTGCTTTCAACATTTCATGTATCCTTCCGTATTTACTATAACAGCATTGCCACCCTCCTAACGACTAGAATCCATGCTTGCAAAAACTGTTCGCAATAACACAAGCACTTCTAAAATCGATCTTTAAAAAAATATTTACCATTGGTGTGGTATTGTGAGTGTAATGTTTAAATTTATAGCCACTAAAGGCTTTTCTTTTTGTTTCATAAACGTTGGATTTTTAATATGCAGATAAGTGACGTCTTTACATTCATAATAAATTGCACGGTTTCACTTGAATGCGCATGAATAAAGTTAACAGGTCAATGGCAGTGTTAGTTTTATGTGTGGCAGAGGGATTCTAAATTAGGAGAAAGTATATCCTAAGCAGTGTTTCTAAAGTGCTGAGTTAACGGTGAACAGCTTATACCTACCCAGTGATGGTGTGAAGTCATTACAGACAAGCATGCTTTTCTACTATGCAAGTTATTACGACAATAATATCTAAGAAGGGGCAACTTATTTTAATGAACGTCCGTGGCAGGTGTGGGACGCGCATAAATTAAATAATCCAATCACCAAAATGCAACTGAGCTAAATCATTTCAAAATAGTACTAGTTATGAAATCTTTTCGCGAAATTGAAATGTTCTAATTATGGACAGTACGTACCGGGAGTAAGCAGAGAAGTCTCCCGCGACCAGTGTCCCCGTTGTGAGGTATGTAGCTAGCGCTCCACGCGGGATGAAGACGAGGTGCTCCCGACGAATCGTAACAACTGCCGGCAGTAACGGNCCCCGAGGAGAAGAAATAAGTCCGGGCAGCGGGAAATCCTAAGAGTTTATAGCGCAGGTCAGCGAGACTCCGTGACGCAGCTCTGCTGTAAGTCATCACTGCCTCCCGCCCAGGCGCCGCGCTCATGTGGCCAGCGTTCTGGCCCAGCACCCGGCCTCACTCGAACATTTCCTACCCTGGCTGCGAAACTAGAGTAACTTATAAAAAAGCTGTTTTGCAATATTTGTGCCGGACGTTGGAAAATAACTACCACTAGACAGTGAAATACTGTCGCAACATTATCTTTTTCTTTTACTCGACTGGTATATAAATAAGTGTTGCATTTCGGAAATAAATTTAAAAAGTAAGCATTAGCATGTCATATTTACAAATACGTGTGTTTTAAAAGTAGTGAATGTCTCAGTGTTATATATTTCTGTGCAAGGTCAGACAGAGGCTCAGCGCCAGTGCGGACACCTTTCCCCGAGTAATGCTATTGGCTGCTGCCCTTAATGCCACTCTTTTAACACTTTCTAATTGGTTGCTGCTTGCGCCATGGTCCAACGGATCTGTTTTGATTGTTTTTATTGTGTATTATTCCAAGAAATTTATAAGTATGTATCAGTTCAAAAATGTACTCTTTTGCAAAATTTATGTGTTAATTAAGGGGTCAGTGAAGCACTTTTGAACGCTTTGCTTAAGATCGACTTGTCTTCTGTTTGTGTATTCTTTCCACCTTGTGTAAAATTAACGTTGCTACGAACCCGATTACCGTGTTCCTGCGTCGATAAAGTGAAGCTGTGTAATTTTCAGGAACGAACGTGTGTTCCTAATACACCAATTCATACTTTAAGTGCACGAAACAAACAAAAAATAAATTTCATAAATTCGATTTCCACTTATGTAAACATCAATGTTTTTATTCTGCGCCAGGACGCGGAAATAGCATTCTGCATTTATGACAACTTTGCTGGAAACGGATTAGTCATTGATTGTGTTCATTAAAACGTGTGTGCTACGGACAGGGACATTTTTAAGATTGTTTCGGAACTGAATTTAACACGAACGAGCTATAGTCTATAGCTAATATAAATAATCATAAATTAAGTAGTTCGGTACTCACTGTAATCTGGAGGACCTGTCATTTTTTTGCCTCTGAGTAACCCAGATTTTACTTCCGTGAGTTTTTAAATGAACCGTAGCCTTTGCCGATAATGACCCTAGGAAGAAAACAAAGAAACCATAACGAAATATGCCAAAGAACGAACAAAATAGCTAATAACTATAGAACTATAGTTAATAGAACATGAAACATCGTGCGGAAAGCAGTAAACCGAACAAGAAAATTGAGGTTCAAAAACCACAATGAACCCAAATCAGGAAATTTTATCTCCTGGACGGAGTTTATGGAAGCGATCTAAAATAATTAAACATCACAAAAAAAAACATAGAAACGACACAAATATTTCATTATCATTGGCTTTAAACTTACCATAACAAGTTGTGACCATGCCTCCCATGGGGCCTCTTTAAACAGTAGGCCGAACTCGCTGCTGCAAATTAATCGCCGGAACAGGGAAATTTCGCGATTTCAATAATTACTAGACTCCACACTCATTTGCTTACTCGATCCTTATGTAAGTTATCTTGTATGCTTTGCCAGTGAGTGGACGGTTTCACCCTTGGTCAGACAGGACGGGGTTCGACTCTTGCGCCTTTGTTTGATCGTCCAAGGATTTCTAACTAATCCACTTGCAAAAACAAACCTTATAGGTAAAGACCTGTTATTTTCGCATTTTTATTTCGTGACAGGCAAAAACAAGCAGGTCAAGTTCTGTTTTCATAACGTCTCGTGAATTCTGAAACTTCTCTTGTTGTAAATAATGTTATAAAAACTGATTTAACATTATCGCCCATGTAGAAAGAGAGTGTTTCGAGTCCTTCAACGCCAATGCGGTTGAAGCGAGGGAGATGGAGCAGCAACGACGAGAAAACCCGCCTTCCAACGGCAACGCCCGCCATGTTTTCCACATCTACACTTAGAGAGTGACCCTCATCATAAATAGTATCCGCTTTGTCGCAGTAGGAGGCAAGTAACTGATCACTACACCACCGTCGTCCCAAAATTACTCGTATTTCAATTATTGACGTCACTCATTCGTTTAAAGCGTAGTCTGGCCCTTTGACGTGTACTCTGTACAAGACTTGCTCTTACAATGCTGTGCTCTGTACAGGCTTAAAGAAAATACTGCATGGCCTTGTTCATCAGGTAAAATGACGACTTGGACTTCATGAAGATGCGGCAGTGGGTGACCAAGAAGAATATGGGAACGACGTTAAAGAAACTGTTCTTCAATTCTTTAGCCTACTGCGGCTGTGCTTTGCATTCAGTGCCTTTTTGAAGGAAGAGGATAGAGTGTAAGCCCAAAAATGTCGTGAGCTACTGTGTTGATACCTCTTCCGCGTTTTCCTCGTTTGAAGTAAGTTACTGTTGTGTCGTCTCAAGTAATTTTTATTTCAGTGCTGTAGTGTTTCTTTTCTCTACGATTCGTTGCTGTATACAAGTTTTTTTTCTATTGTTCGTGTGCAATTTAATTATTTCTTGCATTTTTGTTTTCTGATTCAATTTTTTCCAACTGCAGTCATTGTTTTGCAGTTATTATAATTAAAAATCTTTTAAGTATTTTTTAACTAGTACACAATTTCTACTAATTTTGTTGTTTATTCTTTTTCCTGTCAAGTACTTTTGTCACTTCGTTTGTTAGATTGTTTATTCCTCGCTGTCGATGTTTTAAATTACCGTTGGGATCTACGTTGCTTCTAAGGTTTTTGTCGTTCTGTTCCAGGGTTTTTATGTATTTGTGGCGTACTTTTTCGTTCATATTGTTGACTTTTGTTTGGCAACGGACACAGTCCATTTAAGTTCCCGTAGTGATGACGTCAGAGAAGCTGTTTCTGAAAGTAACCGCCATGACAGTAAGCAAACCGTCATTGTTCGAAACTGCGCTGTTAACAGTGATTGCATTCAGTCGCGCCCAAATCGAAATTTTAAAACAAGTATTATTGTGCGCCGTATTCTGGAAAAACTCCGTTGTGCCTGCATAATTGTCTGATTCTTCGCTTTCAAATTGTCTTTGTTTGCCATTCAACATGGAACGAACCTCGTAACCTCAGAGTGGGTCTCAGGCGCTGGTCTCTGGCTTGTCAGGAGGTAAGTATTTTGAACTCTCCGTGTAAATCACTCTAGAATGGATAAAGTTACGTCATGCATGTTTCGCCGTCTTCCCCTGCCTTATTTATTGTCTGTATCGTACGGGAAATATTTCCGCTATTTCCATATTTTCCTTCTTTTATCCGGAAAGTTTTTACCATCTTGCTTTACTTGGCAGTACGCCTTCGGTAGTTTCATATCTAAGGCAGTCTGGTTGGGGAGTAACTTCGTGGAAAGACGTATCACATTTGGAGAAGGAATCGTAAGTTGCAATGCGCAACGAGAATATTTTGTGGAGGAAGGGGGAGTCAACTTCATCCATACATCGGCATTAAACTCAAAACGAAGTTGGCAAGATGTCGTTTCAGGAATATGTATTTTTGTTTGCGGATTTCTTGTAACGTATATTTACAATATAACAGGCTCATTATTAAGCTGTTAGGCAGGTTGCATCTCCTTAGAAGTTGCGTATGTGATGTGTGGGAGCGGATGTTTTTACACTGGAGATGCAACCCGCCGGCATCATCATCACAGTGGGTGGCCTACCTGCAGGGGTTCACAAGCGCCCTGTACATACGTACATGGCTACAGCAACGCCGGGAGACGTTCCCGCTAATTACGTAATTGGAGAAAGTTACTTCAGTGGGAACACTCCACCATTCATACATGTTTGTCGGTGTTATTCAGACTCTCGGCAATCGTAAAATATCCTCAAGAATTCGAAATTCGTGTAACACTTCAAGTGCTGGCTACGTCAAATGACGTCGACTGAATCTAACAGTTACATGGCTACCCTTAAAAGTAGGACGTCCGCATTCTTTTAAGACACTGGCGATGTAATATCATGTTAATAATACTACGTTGCAGTACTCAGTTTGCAAATTTCTCAATTGGCCAAGATGGGTTGACTGTTATACATAGGGGATAACGTTTGGTTGCGTAGACCAAGTAAGGTGATAGTGAGTGGGAATACGGAGACAGATGTGGCGCTCAAGCGGTGGTCGATTTAAGTGACTAATTTCTTCATATCATGCTTGTCTTGAGTGTCTGTAAATCTGTATTGACATCAAAGCGGTAATGTAGTCTTTCAAACTATGTCAAAATAATTTTTCCTTGCCGTTGATTACAAAGACTGTCCGTGTTATGTAGAATTTTCAGCAGCGAGGTTCACCTGTCGTGTCAGCAGTTTATTCATCTTCACGATTAATGCCAGTAATTTTATGTAGCTATACAGTTGCCACTGTTATTATTGTCCCAACGTGAAATGTTCACATGATTTGCTTTTATGAATGTTCAAATACTTGCATAGTTATAAAACTTTATCATCTCCATTTGTTAGAAAATATTTGAAGTACATGCTTTCGAGAATAATTTGGCACAGAAGGCATGGCAATTTCTTGGCTAAAATTACTGCTGCAATATATGTTCGATTTACTCGAATTGCCAGTTTTGTTCGCACTTTGTAAATAGGACTAGAATGAATGTATGTTTTCCAGTTTCCAAACTTAAAATTATTTCAGAAAAAAGTGGTCCTGAGATGAGCGTCATTCTTCTTGCACGGCTGTGTTCTTAGTAAAATACTTTTCAGTAACTCAATTAAATATATTTCTAGTTTTAATTTCTTAGTTTTTTGAAACTATGCTGTTTTTTATGAAGACAAACATTTTTATTTTAAAAAATTACCCAATAATTATATTATTTAGCGCATATGACACAAAATCCATTTGAACGAAAGGTGTATTAATAGTTTACATATTCTTACACCTGTTCTCTGTATTGCGCACACAACTTCATTGGTTATTCTTGTCTTAAAATGAATTTTCCCATGCTCACACTTTCTCGGCATTTTTCATGTCTCGTCTGAAGAGTGCGCTTTGAAGTTTGGTGAGTCAGGAAACGAGAATGTGTTTTTCCTTCTCCCGTGGTGACATCGACCGCGAAGTATTCCCGCTGTAAAAACGATGGCGCTGCATCGAATCTTTTTCGGAGGTCGCGAGAATTGCGAAAGTTCGCTGAAGATGCCCCGCTTGGCGGGCAGCGAACCGCAGTCGAACTGCAGTGCCGAGCTTTCGCCCTCGCTCCGCTGGCGTGACGTCGCAGTGAGAGCATCTCAAATGGAGACAGCAGGAAAGGGCGTACTTCCCCTCCCCCTCTCGACCTTCTACGCTGCTCGCGTCATTAAGCACGCGGGGATGTTAGGAGTGGGAAAAGAGGAAGGGTCGGTAAGGAGGGCCAGGAAGGGGGTATGGAAGGAGCGAAACACTCGGAGAGGTTAAGTAAAGTGCTGCTATCTGTCGGCGATCCCAGCTCACCACTCAAGCGGCGGCAGCGGCTTTAACACGTGTCGTCATGTCATAGCATTTGTGGGATGGAGGGGAAGCCCTTACATTTCTCTCCTGCCGGTGAAGGGAGCCGTCTCGTGCGCCATTCCAGTTCTCTCTGGTTGGTCATCGCATTTTCTGAGCCTGCCTCATGTGTGCTGGATAACAAAGAATTCAATGTTGCATATTTGTTTCGTGCTTATTTTGTAGATGTTGTATCTTATTTTTGACATGAAGAAAAATATGGTCCCTTTTTCTGCCTAAATGTGTTAAAAAAAAACCTTATTATACTTATTGCTGCCATGCAAATAAGAGATAAACTAAATTGTAAAAATAAACCGAACGACTGCGTCTCGAATACTTTAATTAATTTGATTTACTTAAATTTGTTAATATTACGGAACGCATATAATTGGATGTGTTTGGCATCCATATGTTTAAGAATAATAAAAATGTACTTCAAAATTTCACATAAAGTTTTTTTTATATATTTTTTCTTTCTGGTACTTGACATAATTTTTATTGCTTTCATAACTCAGAAACAGTAAATTACGGCCCTAACTTGCGCGTTAATGGAAAGCTGCGTAACCAGAAAAATAATTTATATCAGAGGATGGCTGGAAATGAAATTGTGCACCTAAGTACGTTACAAATGTACTTTTACTTGGAGCAATAAACAAAAAAAAATTAATAAAATGCATTTTACACAATTTTAAGTAAGACTTTTTACACAAGATATTGAAACACTTTTCTACTTCACTGCATACTTACCTGGGAGCATACTTATTGTCTGTGTTAATGTGTATCAGTTTTAGAAAAAGCAATTTTTTTTTCAAACGTGTTCGTTTAAACCACGAACCAGCTATATGCAAACTGCATGTGCAATTTTAGTGCTCTGCGTACGCTAAGTAAGTGCATAATGCACATTATATTGTTACGTATTAAATAATGCGACAAGCTTTAAATTTACGAAAGTAGAGGGATTGTGGAGACTTTGACACATCGGGACCTGGGACCGGAGCGTCGGAGCTGTTCGTGCTCTGTCATTCTGGTCAGCCGATGGCCATATTGGATTCAGGTGATGACCCTGGCCTTGGCTCCGGTGACCTTTGACCTTTAAAACCCAGAAAATCCAAAAATATTCAAAGATTTCCAAAAATTTATAAAAAAAATTATTTCAAAACTATTAAAAACATAATTTAAAAAACTTAAATTTCTTGAGGTTCTCCGCACCCCCTCCACCCATACTCATTCTACCATCTTGGTAGGTGCAGTCCACCATCTTGGTAAATTACTGAACACACATACAGTTAAAAGTTAAATAACATTTTGCCATATTTAACTCAAAAACCATACATAAATATTACACCAAAATATTATGTTAAAATGCTTGGTTCGTAAGTATAGGAGCAAAAAATATATCTCTCTAAAATCACATTTTTACATCCATATAAATGCCTAATGTAGCTGTAGACTCTAGGATTGTAGAAAACTTAGCACAAATCCTTCCATGTAACATTTCACGTCCGTAAGAACATGCACGCAGTTAGTCAGTTCGAAGTGTAAATCGGCAACATTGTTATGTAAGCGCGTAAAATGCTTTCAAAGTTATTTAAGCACTGGGGAGGGTGGGTTAGCAACGAGATGCAGCGGAGACCACGTGTCTTCCCAGCAAAGGCATCTTTCAGCATTTGTTTAAGCAATATCATAGACATGTAAAACAGTAATTTTCCATCTGCGGTACGTGGCCAGCTGCTAGCAGCAGGGAACCTTCAATTGTGGTGTCGCATGTATCCAATTCACCCGTCTGGAAGCCGCGAAAGAGTGGTGTCTGAGAGTTCTGGAAGGGTGGCGTCCGGGTGCTCCGGAAGGACGTCTCCGTCGCGATGCCGACTGTTGCTATAGCTGCAGCGCCGGATTCTGCCATGGTCTCCGACGGTGCAGCGTCGCATCGCCCTGAGGCGGTAGATGCAGAGGCACCCATATTTTCGAATAATTCCCCCTCATTAATTTAGGAGAGCCTCGTCGCTCTCGGACCAGAAATCAATCGATGGCATTACGAAGATGGCTGCTAATTTGCCACAGCACGGATTATTCAACGCCAAAACAACTATGTCACATCGACGCCCAAACTAAAGCCTATAAGCGAGTGCATATCCCCCCATCCTAATGTGTGTGTACGCGTACGAATAAAAAAATTACCTATATATTCAATTCTATTGCTAGGTGGGCAAAACGGGTTCAATATCCTGAATGCAATCACTGATAACAGCGCTCAGCCACCGCGGCCCCAAGGGAAAGGTAAAAATGTATTAAGTGGTATCTGCAGTTTTTAATCCATTGGCTTTCATCGCGTGTAGTAATGTCATAATTTACCTACATTAGAACGAATAGGACAGCCTTAGGGGAATCCGTCGCAATGGTTCCTTATTGCCAGGCGTAACCTTTGAGCGTTTATAAATTTTACTAGTGATTCCCCTTAAGCAAAGGCAGTTCGCGATAAAGCGAGCGTTTTTGAAATCAACTTTTGAAAAATGTCACTGTCCCTACCTGCATATATTTAAACGGGCGCAGTGACCGGCATACGACCAGTTAAGTTGGGAACACAGAAGGGAAAGTAGTTCCATGCTTTAACGTTGAATTGAAAGTGTTACGGAAACGTTTCTGAATACCAAATTTATTACTTTTGTTTTCCGTTTTTTATTGCATATTTAGTTTAAGAATCANTCCATGCTTTAACGTTGAATTGAAAGTGTTACGGAAACGTTTCTGAATACCAAATTTATTACTTTTGTTTTCCGTTATTTATTGCATATTTAGTTTAAGAATCAAAAAATTTAGTAAACTGTTTATTATTGCAATAATTTCACAATTTCACTTGGCCGGCGCATGATTAAAGTGGCCTGGCCCTTGGCAAAGTAGTGGAAGAATAGGCAGTGGGCACGCAAGTAGATCTTAAGCAGAGCTTTCAAAAGTGCTCCGTTTACCGTTACTCTGTGACCACGCGCCGGTGGGTTGGAGATTTTCGGAAGGTTATTAACATCCGGAGAGTGGACGTGGTGTTTGGGTTTTTCTCGGGGTGCGACTTTTTCCTCCCTTTTTAATTTATTTCCTGCTCCATCCTCATCTCACCTGATCCATTCGTCGGTCTGGCCGAAATGACAGGTTTGTTCCTGGTCTATGATAGCCTGGTCAAATCAGCGTCATGCGTTGCTGACTTCTTGAGGGTCGAACCAATCTGCTTGGTTTTTGTTCGCGCTCCTGGCAGTGCTGCATTTCTGCAATTACCTAAATTGTGTATGAATATCGTACATGTGGAAAAAAACATAAGAACATCAGCAGTAATTAATTTTATTGCACATATCTAATTGTACTGCAAAACAGAGACTCGAAATGATTTGCTGACTATTTTCTTGTAGTTATATATTTTTAGTTCACAGAAAGTTACATAAATGTACGAACCTGTTGATCTTTCCTCGCAGTCAGGATACATTTTTGCAGAGCTTTTTTTTTTATACCGATTCGTAGTTATTGTGCTATTAGCTATTAAAAATATAATTTTATTATTTATGTAGCGTGGGTATTAGAAAAACAAAAAGAAAAAAGTTATATTCAGTGATTAGTGTGAGATGTGAGACACGCATAGAAATTCGTAAATGTGTATATTTGTAAAATTAATAAGAAGTTTACTGCGATCTCCAAACAAAATGCATGTTTTTTAGAACTTTTTTTTTCTATTTCATTTGCGCATAAAAATAATTTTAATTTAAGAACTCCAGTATCATTTTCTCTGGAGTTGTTCATTGATTTATTTTCTATCTTCTGTGAGTAATAGTGCAGTCTAGTCATTCTATAACCAGAAGATCCAAAATAAGTATGATACCATACCGAACTTTAGTATGCAGAGTGCTGCACAGCTGGTTCTGTGATTATATTTTTAACCTCAGATTTAATTTTTGTATTTAGGAGTGTGCATTTCACAAACTGGACTGTTTCAATAAATCTTAAGCTGCACTATCAAAAGTACAGCGTTGTGACATACACCAAACAATCTTTGTAACTACTTTTAAAAGTGATACACTCTTGTGCCCCTCTGTTTACGATAGTGACATGGCCTTGCGCTAAGTACTTTCGCATACACGACGACACATTCTTTTTTATTCCAAACGCCCAGATAGAATGTTGCTGGTTGGACTGTGTCTATCGTTGAGAGAGGCGGTTAAGACTTTTTTCCGTCGTCGCGTGGAGCTATAACGGGGAAGATAACGGGCGTGTTTGCTGGCTCCCTCCCCTCAACGTTGCATTGTAACTTTTTGTCTCCGATGATAAAACCGAATGGTAGGTACTGCAATAACGTTTGTTTATGGTGGTGTACTTTTTGGAAGGAATTGTTTTAGACATTGGCGAGGGGGTGGATGAAGGGATGATGTACGTTCCTGTAGGGGGTGGATGAAGGGATCCTGTACGGTCTTGTAGGGGGTGGCTGGAGGGATGCTGAACGTTCATTCACTGCGCTCGCCTGCTGCTTTGACGTTTAAATTTTGACGTTGCGGATTGCAGGTGACGTATCAGTTCCACAGGACTGCTCTTGCAGGCGGTGCTCACTACGTAAAGAGCTGCCACTCTGAAGGGAAAGTTTGATGGCGTTGGATTCACTACCTGTTTTGTCTAATACTGTGCTATTATAGACTATTTGCAGTTTCGCACACATTTGAATCATACCTAATCACCCGGTGTAGGATGTGTTTAGTTGTTTCCTAAATATGTCATGTATCACAAGCGTTTTATTCTTCTGTTAACATGAAATTATCTTACTTTGAGTGACACTGAACCTTTACTTATATTTTCCTTATAAACTACAATAATTCATTTATAATTAATATGAATGAAACAGGGCTAGAATATGCGTGTTGGTAATGGCTAGTAAGAAAAAATAGTTCTTATGTAAAATATTATTAAAGTGAGTGTGCACGAATGCGGTGCGTTGTCCCGTTGGTGTAATTTTATAGATTTAATTAAGTTTTGTTTGCAAGAGGCGGAGCAATATCCTGAAAGTAGTACTTCTGCAGGGCTTCAGAAAAGTTGCAAATAACCGTGAGAGAACTATATTTGTACAGCTACTTTATAAAAAGTAAGATTTTCAACAAAAATTTATCTTAATCGTAAGATTCATGCAAAAATCGTATGTCATAATTTTATTTGTTTTCATACAACGCAAGTAGGAATAAAAAAGCAAACGATGTTGTAAAAATTTTACGGCTTGAAGATAGTTGTTACAAATTAAATTTTACACAAATTTAGCTAAAACCATGAATAAAGAAATATACTAATATTGATTTATATGTAATCATTTATAATATGTATATTTTATTTTTTGTGCGTACGTTGTATATTAAGAGTTACTTTGCAACATATGTGGTTTATTTCTGTATTGGCTTGTTTTTCTTTTTGTGCTACCAGACCAGTAGTGAATTGAGACTTCAACTTGTTATTACGGAAAACTTATTGTGCAATTTTTTGTTTTTGATTACATAACTTATAGCGTAATGCCTATAAATTGAACATATTATTTTGTATCTGTAACACAATAGGCCTACGTATTTATTTTTTAAAATTCAAGTGTGTCATTAGCGTTAGGTTGAGTTACCAGACGGATTTTTATGGGGGGTCGCAAGACACTAAATTGGCGTTTAAATTTTTTTGCGGGAGTTTGAATGGTTAACTTGGCATATGCCAGAAATGTACACTGTAAAAAAATTCTGTATTTGTACAAGGAATTCTTTGGCAACTGGTTACCAAAGACATTTTTGTAACACCGCAATTAATGTAGACTAAATTTCTCAAAATCCTAGCAGGGAATGTGTGAAACTAATATTGAGTTCTAACTAGCAAGTGATATAGACTAAGTTTTTTTTATAAATATTGAGCTTCATAAACAGTTTTGCATGTTTTCAAAAAAAAAAATATTGTAAATATACAATATTATATCTGCAGCGTTACAAAAAAATCTTTGGGAATTAGTTTTCAAAGATTTGTCTATAACAAGTACAGGAATTTTTTACCATAATTTATTTATGATTTCGTGGTGCGAAAATGTATGAAATATTAACGTGGAACTTCAATTGCTTTCCCGAAATAATATTTTGACAGCGACATGTTGTGCATTGGTTGAAAATCTTGTGGCCAGTTACACATTATCCATACGTCCATTGTGTCTTCTTAAGTACTTTCTGTAATATACACATTAAGTTCGTGTCGAGCTGCAACTCCGGAGATGACTACTGCCTTTAGGAATCACTTTTGACTAAAAGTGGTATATGCTATAGACTTATTTTTATTACGATGTACATGCATCCGCGGATTGTCGGTGGTTTTCAGTTCCATCTTATATGTAGGCCTACATGTAAATATCCAGTATTTTTGTATCTTTATAATGAACACTTTGTAATATTAATGAACTTAGTTTTGTATAAAAGTAAACAACAGTACACAGATGACGTTCGTAACTGCAAAGTTGACGCGGTAGTGTAATGGATTTTCGAGTTTTGGCACCCTGACAGACGTTGCTATTGGCCTGTGATAGGTCCTTTTTCCCATAACTTAATTCTCTCTTCGCTTCATCCCCATCGGTGCCAAAGACTTAGTTGCTAACGCCGCCCAAATGTCTTCCTTCCTCGCTCATGTTCGCAGTGCTTCCACAAGGCATTCAAATTTATTGCTGCCACTGCATGGCCATTTGTTCCACTTTTATATTCACCACCTGTACATAAGGGCGTGGGTTTTCGCACCGTGGGTCGGTGGCGAGTGCGAAAGGAAAGAGCATAGTTGAAAGTGCGGAGTCGTGTTCGGGCTATCCCTTCGCTGTTGGCGTTGGCGTTTCTTTGGTTTGTCCTTTCATCTTCCACTATCTCGCCTGGTTTTGATGACCACTTGTGGCCGTATTCGACGCGCCGTTTATGTTGTTTGAGCTCCCAGAAAAAGCAGAGGAAGGTTTAGGAAGTCGTCAAACACCTTTCGAAATATGAGAATTTTGTTGTCTGAATATGCGTGTGTATGCTCGTTTTACCGAGCGTCTTAAGGTACCGTCCCTGGCTCGCATTTGTGAGGTCCTGGACTCCATTCCAGTGGACTGCACTGAGGAGTTGTGTTTCCTCCACATGTTTTGTACTTTTACTAGCAAAAGCTTGAAAACAAGTTGCCGAAAAGTTTCCATGAAGTACTACTGCCAGACAAATGATGCATATTTTCTTATGCGGATAAAAATGTAAGTATTGCTAAGATCGTACAAAAGTAAAAATCATTAGCTGAGTACACTAAATTTAGGTGTCAAGTTACTGCAAATTTCTTTTAAATTGCTATATTTTTCAGGCCGTGTACAGGAAATATGCCTTCAACGACCTTCTTTCCAATAGGCGCAATATCCATAAATGGTGCTTGGCATGATGTTCAGCGAATCTTCTTAACAGCACAATATTTTGTTATTGTCTGCAGAAGATCCGAAATTTTTTTTTAAATTATACAAGAACACTTTAGTTTCAGGTACGAAGAATTTTTGTTGCTGTGTGGGATATGGGTACAACAATTTGGTTCCTTCTTCCCTCAGTGTGCTGTGTTTACCGTAAACCAGGTGAAGTAATTTTGTATATCAGTCATTTCCAACGGTAGGAGCGAAGTTATTGTACAGTAAATGAGCCAACATTGTCGCGTGACGTAGGAATTAAGTTGCATTTACTCACGCGCTATACCGGGATTGCCATGGCTTCACGTGACAACTGACACGCAGTAAACCAACTCACGATCGAGTCACATTATAAAGAATTTTTTAAAATTTTACGGAAGTTCTTTGAGAGTTACTTGCCAACTTTTTGTGACCCTACAATTTAAGTTTGGAATGTTTACAGTTGATTACGTACCTCACTGTTTGCTACAAAGACGAATTCTGCAGTACTGTGTTTTGAAATACAACAACTTTCTATGTTCCACGTGAACGCATTGTAAAATATGCTGGTAATGTTGAATATAATCTAGGCAACTAGTTTCCAAATATTAATTTTTAATTTTTTTACTCCACGTACGTGTGTATTTTAATTTTAATAGCACGTATCACGTTATTTCTCCCATGAAGTAACACATAAGTTTTAGTAATTATATGCTTGTCAAACCTACTCCAATTATATTTTGTATATATATATATACTTTTCATTACTTTGCTGTTCCAATTGGTATGGAATTTCAACTACTGCTTTTCTAGTTTGAAAAATGTAACACAGCAAGCTGTAGACCCGCCCTACGTGAACCTTGCGCGTACTCTCGCTCCAACGTGGCTCGTACACGTGCGGCTGTACCACGTGATGTCTTCAACCTTTCACCTCTTAAATTCCGTATATGAAATGGCTGCTGTACGCACACTGAAATATTTCGAGTGGTGTTGGTGTTGTTGACGTCGCTAACGCAGTTGTTAACAATGCAGAGGTGAAGCAGCCGCTTGTACCACGAACTTGAGCCTCGCACACGAGCAACGTGGCGTTACTGGCCAGCAAAATGGCGGAACGAACGCCGCCGTCCGTCGACCAACTTGTGGTTACCTACTCGCCAGCCGGCAGTCCAGTTCTAGGGATCCTTCTCGGTGTGAAGTGTCCAATGAGACGCGAGCACAGTCCCCAGAGCCACGCGCAGTTTACCAGAAAATGGGTACGCCCACGTAAAATAAACCGTCACGTCATTTCGCCTCTATGTACTTATCTGATCTGCGGCGCTAATTTCGTTACTATAAGCACGTTCGTAGAGTGTGCCACTGGAACGGGAAATATCGTTTGACTTAGCGATTTTCTGTAGCGCGAATTGCTCGCTAAACCCCGTCGCGGTCAGAAACGACTTGTGGTGCGAATGTGGTTGATCTTTTTTAACGGAGCGCGCGATCTTTCGCAATGCCGAATTTCCTGTGTTTGTTGCTCATTGTTCGCATGGTGCATCGTGAATTATTCGTAACTCCGACTTATGTTCGGCAGATATTGATTCTATCTGTTCAGGTTCGTTCATTGGTCATATCATAAATATAGTAATGTGCAGGATTCCTGTAACCTACACAATGCTACAAAACAATGCCATTTCAGTGCACAAATTTCGGTTTAGGGGCTGTACATCGCGCTGTTTTGCACAGAAATATACATAGTGGGTTCTGAAGAACTTGCAGACTACCTGTTAAATAATCTAGAACCTGAAATCTTCATGCCAGGCACGTTAGGAAGCAGCATGTGGCGACCGTGAAAGGATCCAACGTCACTCGCCATTGTTGAATTCCTCGCAATTTTAGTATTCAGTAGGCGAATATTATTACACACGTTAAAAGCCATTGGAATGATCTCACTTAGACCTACTATTTTGTATTTTCTCGTTCCTATCATGGAAACTATTCGTGAAGGCTGTATACATTCGGTTTTTAGCGTTTATGGCTAATTATTTTCTGTTTGAATTTATATAACAGAACTAAAATGAAAATTAACTCTTAAGTGTTTTTAGTTTTTTTTTTTTTTTGCAAAACAATTTATTTTTTGAGGCACACTTGTTTAAATGGTTTGCGATTTATGGCCGAATTTGGAGAGAAAATAGACCCCAGCTACGTAAATTTTAACGGACTCATTGACCGGCGTACTCCTAGTTAAATTTGGCACCGATGTAGGAAAAGTATTTTGATGTCTTAACGTCGTAGTATGGAAGTATTATGTTTGGATTTCGGGACGCAGAATATATTTTAGTTAATAGCTGTTTGCTTTATCCACTTAAAAGTAATCATTGTTATGTTTCTAGCATTTCACAGTTTATCTTGATCGATGCGTGAATGTAATGTTCAGTCCATAACAGTGTTAATTTCACTTATGGCGGAAGGATGCAAAACTGAAGAAAAATCACACCTTGAGCAGAACTTTGAAGAGTAATCAGTGAACTGCGAACGGCCTAAATGCTCAAACACTGATTGGAGGAAAAATAATAACTTTTTACTAGGAATATCCACGTCTCCCAGAGACGGGGTGGGGGCGGGGGAGTCCAGGTAGCCCGAACCCTTTCCAAAGGCGCAAAAATTTTTTTTTGTAGAATGTAAGGAAAAGTAGCTATCGGGAATAAAAGTTTAAAATTAGTTTTATAGAACATCTGTTGTATTGCTTATAGGCTAAATCTGTAACTTCCTTATATAACATATCCGTAAGCTTATTTTTACCTCCGTCTAGTTTCTTATAGAACAATAGTTTTAAATTATGAAAATACAATTTTTGTTTTTAAATAGCATGTCCTCGCGTAGTGTGTTTATTAGCAAACTATATTATTTGGTAGTGGTCACGGAGGTAGTACAATGGCAAAGCTGACATCCACGGGCGTAGCGAGAACTTCAGTCGGACGGGATCAAATATAAACTTTTTAAGGAAAATGTTTAACATTCACATATTTGTTTTATTAACTGTTTCATTTTTACACAGCTGCGGAAAGGTGTGTAATGCAGATTATAATATATCTGGCACATTTATTTGATTTATAATTTCCTTCGTTTCACTATTTCTTGTCAATTGTTCGGATAGACAAGTGCCCTCCTTCCACGACCCACTACGGTCGTGGCCTTACTGACCATCCACAAACAACATTCCTGGGTACGCACCTAACTAGGAAGTCTCTTGTGACGAGTACACAGCAGTGCGTCTAAGGTTAAGAAGCGAGGTAGCAATACGGGCGACACTAACACGCATGCCTAGTGCTTCATCACTCCTACGTGCAAGACGTTCGGTGTTTCCTTCGTGGCCCTCTACTGTGTAAATAAGATATGTAACAGTCGGACTTTAATACACGCCCTGAAAGCCCACAGTTTAAACTATGCCCGGATGTTCGTACTTTTCTCTTGCCGCTTGGAAACTGCATAGGCAAACTTTAAAAATGCGATTTTTGACCATTTTCAAGAATTTTTTTCTCCGTGAATTTATTTAAAATGTCAAAAGTAAAACTATAGAGGCAAAAAGTTGTATTTTCAGAAAATTTATTTACCGAGATACGGGAATACGAGGAAAAATTTTCGCATAAAATGTGTCACTGTGGACTTCTAAGTGTACTGATGCTGGGGATTGGGCGCGAACCATGACCTGCCCGGCGTTGTCGACACGATGCTTGAGCTTGCACGGCCAAGGAGGACGCCCTACTTGCATCAAGGGTTCGTTGCTAGTTACAGCGGAGAGGCTGGGCGTGCGGCAGCACAAAGAGGGTTGGGGAAAAAAAAGAGCCGACGGAGCAATTAGGAGAGTCGCGTCGCTCCCACCCCCTCACCCCCTCGACAAGACGTGATTNGAGCGAAGTTGCCAGACTTCGCCAGGATGGCCGGCGAAGGGACTGACCACGCCCCCTCGTCAATCCCGGCCATATGCTGAAGATGAGGTGAACCAACTTTCATCTCCTGCGCATGTCCACAAAATATCTCCCGATACGCCTACATAAATCTTTAACTCGCGTATTCAAGCAGTGACGTACACGCTCGTTTACATTTTTTTCCCAACAAAATGGCTTTACCGGCCATCAATATGGTGGAAAGTTGTTCACCAATCAACTCTTGCCGGCTTAACTTGCCAGGCAGCCGCCCGACTAAAAGGAAATATGTTGTAACGTGCAATAGCCAATCAGGCGCAAGGCCCGTTTCCCCAGCTTCGCACGGCCAGTAAGCGGCCTAGTTGTAATTAGTTCGATTACATATAGAAGCCATTTCACTTCTATATGTTACCTGTTCTGTGACTGCATTAAAAATCCGCGGTGGCTGAGCGATTATTCTGCTCGCCTCCCACCAAGCCGAACCGGGTTCAATCCCGGCCCGGCCAATCCCGAATTTTCGCATGTGGAAATCGTGCCGGACGATGCCGTTGTTCGGCGGGTTTTCTCGGGGATATGTCTCACCCACTCACTCACTCACTCACGAATAGTGGTCGTGTACCAGCAAATCAAAACACGTTTTTATGTAAACGATGAGCTAACCTTAGTCCGAGTCATGTGGTCTTGGTAGTTATACTTGCAACACAGTACACGGTTAAAAAGATTGTCCTTCATTTTACCGAAAAGTGTTAACAATGTATCCACAATTAAACTCTATGTAAACTTACGGACACATTGAGTTTCAGAAACCGACATTCCGTAAATTTTACAGAGCTTTCCTTGAATTTACGGAACTTCTCTGTTTATTTCCTTGTTAGTTTTTGTACTTAAACTTTTAAAAAGAGAGCTAACGAAAAAAATATTTAATTTTGGTTATTTGGGTGTTCTACTGTGTTATAAATACAAAAAAAGTATAGTTAAAATATTTATACCTGAACGAGATTTAAGCCCGGGTCAATTCTGTCGCATTCTATATGCTGTCTTGACACTAGATATAGTAGCTCTCGATACCCCCAGTAGATTTGTGACAGTTGCCATGGATACACCAACAATTTGCCCTCGTTGGAAGTCTCTTAAGGTCCTACTTGACGGTAGATTATAGCAGGAGTCACAATACTCCTACGAACCCTACACGACAACCCCGAAACAACAAAATCTGAGTAGCAGCCTATGAAAAGCAAGGTCACTGTGACGTCAGTCCGACAAAATCGCAGCCCCCACAGACCTACAAAAGTAGATTATTTTTCTTCTTTCCATCGTGTCGGACTCGTTCGGGGTGCGCATAAAATGTAAATACAACATTAGAAAACATAATTTCGTGCGTATTTACCTACTATAGTAAATAAAACTAACTTGCCGCCAAAATAACGTTCTGGTTTGTTTTTAAATACTTTTTATCTTTCGTATAAATTCAAATAAGCTTATTGCCGAAATCAAAATAATCATTCACTTTATCGCGAGTTTTAAAAAGTAAATATTGGATATTATAAGGAATCCTTAGTCGTTTTAGAATTTTCCAACAGCCAGCTGACATAATTACATGGCAGATTTCGTCGGCGGTATTATGAAAACTGAATAAAATTTAATATGAAATTCCTTCGAGGTCTGACGTCATATCTGTCTGTCGTGTCGTGTTCGTCCGGCTATTGTGACTCCAGCTTTACACACCACCACAACGTTTATACTGGTGCCGCAGCACACTTCCAGAGAGTTTATACATAGTACATGGGGAAAACAAAAGACAACGTTCGTTTCGTGCGTCACAAATAAGTCAGAAAGAAACACCCGGAAATGAGATGTTATACCAGGATGTTTTCATATTATTTTGTCCTACTCCTGTATGTCGAGGAGTAGGGAAAGGTCATGCAAAGCAACTCCATCAAGCATTCACGTGTGATACCGTAATTAAATAGTTCTGACAAGCACGACACGGCAATTAAAACCGCACAACCAATCAAATACGAGACACTTCTGACGTCAGCACGACGTAAACTGACGCGCCAC
The DNA here is from genome assembly GCA_002778355.1 of Clitarchus hookeri. Lineage (NCBI taxonomy): Eukaryota > Metazoa > Arthropoda > Insecta > Phasmatodea > Phasmatidae > Clitarchus > Clitarchus hookeri. The sequence goes on from NQII01000116.1 coordinate 586,036, forward strand.
CAGCAGTTTTGGATCATGTATGTTTTCGTCGTGTTGCGCTGCAGTGCAAAGAGAGTGTACGACGTTGTAAAACGGGATACTTAAATTAACTTCCCCTATTGAATATTTTAATATTGCAACGGAAAAAAAATATTTTCCACTTACCGTAATTAAACTCATGAAATCAACACCTTCAAAATTATCCTTATCTCCACCGTTTTTAAAACTAGTTTTTTTCTTACACGCATTGTAAATGGTGCCGGAAATTTGTAAACATTCGTGCTGCAAATTGAAGCAGTCGCCATTTTTGTCGTGCTGTATCGTGCTCGCCGAAGCTATGTGACTCGCAGCATAATTGACACGTGAAGGCATTTTCGAGGGCACAACGCTACTGGCCGGAATGGAAGTTTTCACCTCGCAGACATGCTCTCGCACGACCAGTTTCGCTCGGTCCTTCAGGAATCACCGCGAACCAACTATACCTCACGTTAATATTCTCGACGGGCAGCGGCGTCTCAGCTTATATATTACGAGCCATTAATGCATAAACCTTTCCTCCCCTAATAGCCTTTCAAGACATTAAACAGGAGACTCTTAAAACACTTCAGCCTTTTTTTTATCCTTAGTACTTTCTTTTCTCCCACCTGAGGTTACCGCCACCCCATTATGCTACCTCTCTTCGTTTACTTTGCTGCGGCGTCCTAGAGATTGCTCTAACAAACTACGCGTAATTGGTTTTTTTATTTTGTTTTTACAGTCTGACCATTCGTAAGATTGTTAAGTACCAAATAGATACACAAACAACATAACGATATCTGCTTATAATGGCGAGTACCCTTTTAACTTGTTTTGTTGTGTTTCCCTAGGTCATATTTTTTTGACTCATTGAAAAACCTCTTTTATTAGAGAACGGTGTACATCTTAACAGTGGATTTGTAATCGACTTGTGAAAAACTAATTATTTACTTTTTGTCAACATCCTAAATTCTATAGTAACGCCTTATGCCATAACATTTTAAATGCTAAATAAAAATGATTACCAAAAATAGCCAATAAACCCATAACTATGGGGATGTGTGTTCTTTAAAACAGTGTCTTAATGAGAGCAGTAGTTGCCACATGTAGGTTAGCTATGTTTCAAACTTCGTCATGGCTTAAAAAAAAAAAAATGGATTGTCAATATCGACTATGATTTGACTGCAGGTACTGGCTGTCGTTCATATAAAGTAATATATTACTTGCACTCTATGGCACCATATAACCTAATGAAAACAAATTCATAAGTACTCAGTTCAGGTACTCTGTACAATGTTATTCTGTCTTTTGAGAGAGCACGCATTTTAATAACAAGTGTAAAATAAAATTTAATTCTCAAACTGATTAATTTAAAATTGCTTCTCAAAAACTTATATTTAGAGTATCGTAACCGTGGTTGTAAAGTTTGCCAAAGCCATATAATACTGTAGTCAAAATTGTACTTTGGAGATAGTTTTCTGTGACGTGGCCTAAGTTACTTTTTGTTGACCATCACCATGTTGTGGCGGGCAAAACATTGAGGATATGGTTGCTTGTTTATGTATCAAATGCATTTTAATGGGAAAGTTTTTAAATAAAGAAATGACTGCCACACCGAACTTTGAAACAGCCAACGTGCTCGTAATCTCGACAGGTTAGGATTTCAATGTTTTGGGCGTCACAAAATGGCGCTTGTAACAGAACAGCTCTCATCATTTCACCAGTGCATGTCTGTAACAATGAATATCAATTTGTGTACAGAACTGCCAGTCTCGCGTGTTCAAACAGTAACGTGTGTGCTTGTTAATTTTTTTTATAAAAATGATTATTTGCATTGGTTATGGTCTGATGCTTGGCAGTGGGAAGTGTAACATTACAAAACATGTATTTATGTCAACTATGAGCTTCTCTTAGTCGAAACCACGCGCCTTTGCCAGTTCTAGAGGATGAAAGGATAGTTGAAGTGCAAAAATAAATGTTTGTATGTATTATAAATGTATTGCAAATTTAAATAACATAAATCACTACGAAAAAATCAAATAACAATACTGTAATAAAATGACAATTTCAATAAAACGTGACCGTATTACTCATTAACTGTTAATGTTTCCTAGATTCACAGAACTCTTTAAAATGAAATAAGTGTATTATTTTAAGTGAAGTAACTTCCTTAATATTTTATAGTTTTTGGTTATATATTTATTATAAAAATAAGTATTTACGTTTGTAAGTCAAATTGATCTTATGGTTAAGGTTGCGGGCTAAATGTGGGTACTAGTGCCCGTGCTGGTGAAGTAGTTTTCTTTTTTAATTATACTCTGAAATATTTTTTAAGTTATTCTCAGTTATTAATTCATCACAAATGTTTTCTAGAAGAAAAAATATTTTTTGTGTACACTTCTCAATAATATAAGTTATAATACAAGGCTGTCATTTGTAATATTACAAATATATGTTGTGCATATTTTACAAGAAAACTGTTTGTAGTTTTACAATGGATTTGTTTAGCAACCGGGTTTCCTAAGATTTTTCTTGTAAAAGTACAAAACAATACAGCTGGTAAGGGGAGGTTTTCTGCGGGAACTGTTTATCAGAACTTGCCACTACTACGTCGAGACGTAGGTTCAAGATAATTTCCCGCGCTACGAATCCCATGTGTTAATCAGAGCCTGCAGTCAGCATTTTCTCGTGCCTTCTCCTCGTCGTGGCGTCTTGTTTGTTACGGAATCGGACGGGAATAATTACAGGGATTCGCAGGCGAGGCTGCAACTTGTATTATTTCACCCCGGCTTGGATTATTCGTAATTTGGAAACCAGCCATGTAAAGGTGCTGCGTGTGAAGAGTGCCTCCCCCCTTCTTGACCATGTCTTCCATCCTTTCCAACCTCCTGTACTACAGTTGGTACATCACAGGACAGAGTAGAAGTTTCCGGCGCGTNCCATGTCTTCCATCCTTTCCAACCTCCTGTACTACAGTTGGTACATCACAGGACAGAGTAGAAGTTTCCGGCGCGTCTAGATATGAACCAGACCGTATCTCGCTTCTTTCAGCAGTCAAATGAACAGGAAGAAATTCTTTCCTCGAATTTATCGCCGCCTCATCTCCCCGTCATTCTGCTTTGCCTCATTCCCTCTTCCTTCTCCTTTCATTGCCCTGCTCCTTCCCCAACCCCATTTTAAGCCCGCTGCTTATTGTTACCTCCACCGCGTTTCTTTGGTAAGAATTTTCCTTTATCTTTTCAGAAGTTGCAGGCATAGTGTTATGACCTGGGCATGTACCTTCATTAAGATAGCCTGTGCATTTTTTTAATGCTTGTTTTAAATAGTTTGATAACGCATTCGATTAACTCAAATGTTGCTATCACGTTATGCCTTGGTGGTCTCTGTACTTTCGTTGAGCTTGCAGCTTACATTCAAGGTGCTGTTAGCAGCAGCCGTTCATTAATTAACCAGAGGTGCGTGAACTTAACTCAAATCAGGTAATCCTCACGGAAGATACGAAATACAATGATAACCAATTTTCTCGTGTAAACCGCCGGCCATAATTATATTTAATTTGCAAGACTCCCAACAATTTGGAACTTCAGCAAGACAGTAAAACTTGGTTAGAGAGACTTAAAATAATTCTCAGAAAAATCTATTAGAAATTCCAACTGAGATAATTGCCGACCCGTAACTTGGAACATATATGAAATTGAAATTGTTTAGCAATAGTTCATAAGGCGCTAAATGTAGAGCGTTGAATACTGAGCGTTGAGCCAAAGAGGAAGTGGAAAAGCGCCGAGAAGCCAAAACTAGCCGGAAAGAAACGGAAGCCAGGAATCAAAATTCAGCTCGTGCGTAATGGAAGGTGAAACAGAAGGCAACGGCAAACCGCCAAACTTCTGACCTGAGCATTATCACTAGGATCTCTGAAATTAGGCCAAAAAGAAAAATTGAATTGTAACGCAGCAACATGAAGAAATCTCAAACTTTAATTAATTCAGTAATTTGCTAACTTGCTGTGGAGTAGCTAAACTGCATAATAAATAATGAAACACGTAAGAGATGCGCCGTCCGACTACATTCTGAAATAATAGAAGTTCAAGTACTTGCTATGCAATTTTCCGTCTCACTGATGCTGTGGTCGAAGGTCGAATCTCCACGATAACACGTGTCTACTCTGCTGGCTAGCGCACGCATGCACCTCAAAAACGGCTACGAGATGGCTCTGGCGTGAAGGAACGACAGTTCTGGTTTTATGTACAACCGTGCCTTCAAAAGTTGTAACACTGCTCGAAATCACTTACCGCGGTCGTGACGGGAAAAGTACCTCGTACCGCGCCAGGAAATGACACACAATAAGGTACATCCGGTGGAGAACTACGCAGCCTGCCCGGCGAAGCCCTAGAGATTCAAGCGCGACAACGTGGATCCTGCGCGACTGTTACTCGTACACAGCATGTAGCTACGGTATATAAACATGAGATGCCCCTAATTAAAATTAAAAATACTGAAACCAAAAAATTATTATCTCTCTAATATCAGATGTTTCTACCCGAATAAAACAAATTCCCCAAATGAATAAACGATTGTAAAATAAAATTATTAAAATTAATCATGCGTACTGGGAAACTAATCAAGAACTTTAAAAACTGTACAAAGTACAGGCCGCATTGCCACTATCACAGCATTTAATTTAAAAAAAAAAATAAACAGTTGAAAACACCCTTGTCGTAACACTGCCACAGTTCGTAAAAGGGATCCTGAGAAGAAGAAAAATATTCTCGTAACGAGCAATTTACGATGACTGCGAAAACAAGTCGCGTTTACTACGTAAGAATAATGGACTGATCGTTTGAAGCGCATCGCACACGTGCGTAGAGGGCTGATGTAACATCACGTTATATGGAGTGCTGTACTGTGGAGCCAAGTCGGGTGGTGACACGCAGTTGAACTATCCGGTCAGCATAGCTGAGACAACGGGCGGTGCCGAGCTAGCATTCATTGTTAACGATGCTCCTGAAAACATTTCAAGCCTTCTTTTCTCTTCGACTATGTGCACACTGAATGCAGCCTACAATCGACATCGCTGTTCGCATTAGTCCTCTTCTGATAATGCGTCGATACAAACATCACAATCTTGTGTGAAGCTTTTGTGTATTCTAAGCATAATTAAGGTTGTTGAAAGGAATCACGATATTTTTTCCTCGTCATATTGTAGTATTGTATGAATCGAACATTTTATTTTGACTGTGAATGACGTTCGAAATGTTATGGGTTCGGTTCTATCCCAATTGGTTGCACTTGGCTTATATTTTTCTATGCTGCTTTGACCGCCATCACTTTAAAACTGATGTTAATGCTGTATCGGAAATAACTCACATTTTGAAACTACTTTAGTGTATAAGATTCGTTGCCGTATTACGTTTCAGGGTTTTTATACTCAGTTACATATAAAAAAAAATTCTGTACATCCATATATGTATATGCTCTAGGTAAAATTCGGGCAGAAATATTTACTTTTGATATCCACGTGTTACTAACGCGTACAGAAATACTTTGATAAAGTCCAGAGTGGTATATTTTGTGCACATGTGTTTCCTCTATTCTGAGATATTTTTTGTCTGTTCTAATGAATTTTTACTTAATGTAAGGGCGTTTCCAGCAATTATTAATGTTGTATTTTCTTTTGGTTGCAGGTTTCGGTTTCGTCACGTTCCAAAGCGAGGATGTTGTAGACAAAGTTTGCGAGATTCACTTCCACGAAATAAACAACAAAATGGTGAGTTCAAACTGCTCAATACTTAATTTTTCAATATTGTGCATTACACACTTGAATCAGTGACGTCGATCAGTGAAACAGTAGTCAGCATATTGCTGTTGCTACAGATCAGTTGCATCAGAGGGGATCTTATGAGTAGGAGAGTAGTAAGGGACAATGTAATTCACCGGGAGTCACAATAAAATAAGTGAAAATCAACTGTCGTTATAACCAGTCAGTTGCCACTGATTTTCAGTGGAGAACTCTTTCTCTGATTTCATTGACGTAGAGTTTTCAGTATTTCATATTTAGAGTGTGCGCAATAACCTTAAATAAACTAACTACGATCAGGCAAGTGTTGTAAATGTTTGCTCACAACAAAATACTTACCTAAGTTACATTTCCGAACATCAACTGCTCCATGCGTGCTCCTTTGTAACATATGAACGTCTGTGGAACAGACGTGGAGCCCTGGTTCTGTAAGTGCAGGTCACATCAGTGGAAAATGCAATTTGTATGATATTGCACAGTAAACATTGTCAAATATCTTAACTGCTTACTTACATTTTGTCAGATATTTCAATTGCTTAGTTACATTATAATAGTATTGATTGTGTCACATATTCTTTGGGAAAATTTTTGTTATTGAGTGTTTTTTGTAAATCTAATGCGTGACATTAGTGTTCATTTTAACTGCGCTTAGGTTTTCTCCTTAAGGTGTTAACGTANTTTTTTGTAAATCTAATGCGTGACATTAGTGTTCATTTTAACTGCGCTTAGGTTTTCTCCTTAAGGTGTTAACGTATTCAAGTTTATTCTTTCCGGTGCTTTTTGAAATGTGTTGCGTACCCGTGGCACTAGGTTTTCAGTTTCTCCAGACAGACAGAGATTGTCATGGATTGCGGATGTTTACATACTTCTGTTTGTGTGTTTTGTTTGATAGTGCTTAAAGTGTTCTTAGTCTATTTCAAACTTCTGTATAAAATTTATTTCTTTAAGCCATGCGTTTCTTTCTCTAGAATGACCTAGTCTTAAAATGCTAAATTACTTCTCGAAAAAAAAGATTCTTTTGTGGTGTGCTGCGCTCTGGGTGGGGAAGCACGGTGTTGTCATGTGTAAGTTTGGGGCATGGGTGTTTCATATTTTCAGGTCTATAAAAGATGAAGGTGTTTGACATGCTGACGCCCCTTATTCAGATCATACGTGTGTGANTTTCATATTTTCAGGTCTATAAAAGATGAAGGTGTTTGACATGCTGACGCCCCTTATTCAGATCATACGTGTGTGCTTATTCACAATCGCTGTGAGAGAAAAGTCAGCTCTCGAGTATTGAAGGCGTACTTTTAATCTTGCAGGTCTTTAAATATTACCCACTTTGAAGTTCTCTTTTGCCTTAATTTACCCTGTTTAACATAACAGTGGCTGTTAACTTGAAATGTGGAAGGAAGCCATGAATGTTCATGACCCACTTTGCTTGTGTTGTAGTTACAAAAGCACAAAAAGACAGTGAAAAAAGTAAAACAAAAATTAGATTAAAATAAGAACGTGGTTTGCATACCATTCTGTGGATCTTACACTGCAGGATATGCCGGAATAACACTGTATTTAAAAAAAATGTTTTCTTACTTTTGATCCAGACACCCTTGTAAAATAATTCATGGTTATGCATTTATTGTTTGTTCTTTCTTGAACATTCAACATTATTTTGCATGTTGTCCTCAATTATATCGAAGAGTGCCAGCAATGCTGTCAATAAATCATGACATAATATTCGACCCTGGAATACTTTTTCCTGCCTTGTAAGGTTGCAGATTCTCTTTGTTTTATAAGTACACTGATGACCACAATCAAAGGAAAAATAGACACCCGTCTCTCCCATGATAATTTTTCCACAGAATAATTTAGGGTGATAGTAAATTATAAAGAAAAAACAAAGTAAACGCCGAAACAAAATTTCTTTATGGACTACAGGAAAAATCACATGTTCTGATTTTTAAAAGTTAGTCACTTTCACATATATTCAGAAAACCGGTTATGTCTACTCACTATGTTGCGTGAACACCTTTGGCAGCAATACAGGCCTAACAACATGGCATACTCCGAATAAGGTCATAAATCGTATTTTGCGGCATTAACGCCCATTCTTCCTGTATAGCAGCCCATAAGCCCTGGAAAGTGCTCGGTGGATTCGGACATGAAGCAACTTGTCTTCCTAGAGCATCCCAAGCATGCTCTATCGGATTTAAGTTGCGAGAGTGAACAAGCCAATCCATGCGCGCAATAACTTCAGTATCCAGGAATATATCAACCAGCTGTGATCTATGAGGCCGAGCATTATATCCATCAGTAGGAATTCTGGGCCCACAGAACATCNTTAATGCTGTATCGGAAATAACTCACATTTTGAAACTACTTTAGTGTATAAGATTCGTTGCCGTATTACGTTTCAGGGTTTTTATACTCAGTTACATATAACAAAAAAATTCTGTACATCCATATAGGTAAAATTCGGGCAGAAATATTTACTTTTGATATCCACGTGTTACTAACGCGTACAGAAATACTTTGGTAAAGTCCAGAGTGGTATATTTTGTGCACATATGTTTCCTCTGTTCTGAGATATTTTTTGTCTGTTGTAATGAATTTTTACTTAATGTAAGGGCGTTTCCAGCAATTATTAATGTTGTATTTTCTTTTGGTTGCAGGTTTCGGTTTCGTCACGTTCCAAAGCGAAGATGTTGTAGACAAAGTTTGCGAGATTCACTTCCACGAAATAAACAACAAAATGGTGAGTTCAAACTGCTCAATACTTAATTTTTCAATATTGTGCATTACACACTTGAATCAGTGACGTCGATCAGTGAAACAGTAGTCAGCATATTGCTGTTGCTACAGATCAGTTGCATCAGAGGGGATCTAATGAGTAGGAGAGTAGTAAGGGTCAATGTAATTCACCGGGAGTCACAATAAAATAAGTGAAAATCAACTGTCGTAATAACCAGTCAGTTGCCACTGATTTTCAGTGGAGAACTCTTTCTCTGATTTCATTGACGTAGAGTTTTCAGTATTTCATATTTAGAGTGTGCGCAATAACCTTAAATAAACTAACTACGATCAGGCAAGTGTTGTAAATGTTTGCTCACAACAAAATACTTACCTAAGTTACATTTCCGAACATCAACTGCTCCATGCGTGCTCCTTTGTAACATATGAACGTCTGTGGAACAGACGTGGAGCCCTGGTTCTGTAAGTGCAGGTCACATCAGTGGAAAATGCAATTTGTATGATATTGCATAGTAAACATTGTCAAATATCTTAACTGCTTACTTACATTTTGTCAGATATTTCAATTGCTTAGTTACATTATAATAGTATTGATTGTGTCACATATTCTTTGGGAAAATTTTTGTTATTGAGTGTTTTTTTGTAAATCTAATGCGTGACATTAGTGTTCATTTTAACTGCGCTTAGGTTTTCTCCTTAAGGTGTTAACGTATTCAAGTTTATTCTTTCCGGTGCTTTTTGAAATGTGTTGCGTACCCGTGGCACTAGGTTTTCAGTTTCTCCAGACAGACAGAGATTGTCATGGATTGCGGATGTTTACATACTTCTGTTTGTGTGTTTTGTTTGATAGTGCTTAAAGTGTTCTTAGTCTATTTCAAACTTCTGTATAAAATTTATTTCTTTAAGCCATGCGTTTCTTTCTCTAGAATGACCTAGTCTTAAAATGCTAAATTACTTCTCGAAAAAAAAGATTCTTTTGTGGTGTGCTGCGCTCTGGGTGGGGAAGCACGGTGTTGTCATGTGTAAGTTTGGGGCATGGGTGTTTCATATTTTCAGGTCTATAAAAGATGAAGGTGTTTGACATGCTGACGCCCCTTATTCAGATCATACGTGTGTGATTATTCACAATCGCTGTGAGAGAAAAGTCAGCTCTCGAGTATTGAAGGCGTACTTTTAATCTTGCAGGTCTTTAAATATTACCCACTTTGAAGTTCTCTTTTGCCTTAATTTACCCTGTTTAACATAACAGTGGATGTTAACTTGAAATGTGGAAGGAAGCCATGAATGTTCATGACCCACTTTGCTTGTGTTGTAGTTACAAAAGCACAAAAAGACAGTGAAAAAAGTAAAACAAAAATTAGATTAAAATAAGAACGTGGTTTGCATACCATTCTGTGGATCTTACACTGCAGGATATGCCGGAATAACACTGTATTAAAAAAAAATGTTTTCTTACTTTTGATCCAGACACCCTTGTAAAATAATTCATGGTTATGCATTTATTGTTTGTTCTTTCTTGAACATTCAACATTATTTTGCATGTTGTCCTCAATTATATCGAAGAGTGCCAGCAATGCTGTCAATAAATCATGACATAATATTCGACCCTGGAATACTTTTTCCTGCCTTGTAAGGTTGCAGATTCTCTTTGTTTTATAAGTACACTGATGACCACAATCAAAGGAAAAATAGACACCCGTCTCTCCCATGATAATTTTTCCACAGAATAATTTAGGGTGATAGTAAATTATAAAGAAAAAACAAAGTAAACGCCGAAACAAAATTTCTTTATGGACTACAGGAAAAAACACATGTTCTGATTTTTAAAAGTTAGTCACTTTCACATATATTCAGAAAACCGGTTATGTCTACTCACTATGTTGCGTGAACACCTTTGGCAGCAATACAGGCCTAACAACATGGCATACTCCGAATAAGGTCATAAATCGTATTTTGCGGTATAAACGCCCATTCTTCCTGTATATCAGCCCATAAGCCCTGGAAAGTGCTCGGTGGATTCGGACATGAAGCAACTTGTCTTCCTAGAGCATCCCAAGCATGCTCTATCGGATTTAAGTTGGGAGAGTGAACAAGCCAATCCATGCGCGCAATAACTTCAGTGTCCAAGAATATATCAACCAGCTGTGATCTATGAGGCCGAGCATTATATCCATCAGTAGGAATTCTGGGCCCACAGAACATCGAAGTAAACGAACATGGGGTGCCATGATCTCGTCACTTTACCTGACAGTAGATAAACCTTGCTGGTTTACCATACAATGTCATTGAGTGGTGTTCGAGTAGTTAGAATAATGCCTCTCCACACCATTATTGATCCGCCTTCTTATTGGTATCTTTCCACAACGTTTGAGGGCCAAAATCGTGTTCCAGGTTCCGTAGAGAATCACTCTGAAGACCGAATCTGGACTCATTAATAAAGAGAAAATGTGCCCATTGCTCGACTCTCTAGGGGACATGTTGATGGCTCTACTCTATATGTCTTCGCCTGTGAACACACATCAGGGATACACATAGAGCAGGTCTCCGACAATAAAGGTCTGTCTGCCTAAGCCGTCTGTACCTTGTTTGCCTTGATACAACTGTTCCAGTGGATGCTGAGAGGCCAGATGCCAACTGCTGTGCAGTACTACGGTGGTGCCGTCTTGCCCTTATGGCCAAATAATAGTCCTCTCTTTCTGATGTTACTCTTGGTAGTCCTTGCTCTGGTTTTCGGGATGCAGTTTCCAACTCTAGAAATTACTGTTGTATCCACGAAATAACAAAACGATGTACATTAAGCCATATGGCCAAATCAGCTTAAGACTGTCCAGCTTCCATTCTTCCTATTGCCCTCCACCACAGGGAGTCTTCTAGGCATATTCTCCAATCTGCGCCAATTTGAGAAAGGGTTGCACGTCTGTCAAGATTAATGATTCTCGTCAGTCGTCGTTTGTCCCGTTCTTTCACGATCTTTTTTCCGGCCGCAGCTATGTCGAAGATGGGATGTTTTACCGGATTCCCGATATTCATGGTACACTCGTGAAATTTTCGTACGCGAACATCCAAATGTTTTCGCTACCTCGGAGATGCTATGTCCCATCTCTCGTGTGCCGACTATAACACCACGTTCAAACTCACTTAAATCTTGATAATCTGCCATTGTAGCAGCAATAACCGATCTAGCTGCCGACCGCATCGCGTTACTCTGATTGGTTCCATACCTCTGNTCTCCAATCTGCGCCAATTTGAGAAAGGGTTGCACGTCTGTCAAGATTAATGATTCTCGTCAGTCGTTGTTTGCGTACACACGCCTATACCAGTTTTTTTGGCTCCTCAGTGTATAAGTGGATGTAAATGGCTAGTGTCTTCCTGCAGTGGTTAGTGTTTTGCTATTTCTTTATCATGCGAAATGGTGTTTCTTTTGCATAAATATACAGTACATTTTACTTCCCTTTATCTCTTAAAATTTCCCGGTTTTCCCTCAAAAAGCACCGATCCCCCTAGCTGCAAAAACGAACCGCAGAAAGGCAATTTTCGATCCATCGGAAGTATTTGGGAGGCTCGCTTCTCGACGGCAGAACAGTAGCGACCATATTGGTTTTGTAGGTATAGGGTGTGCCACATTGATACACAGAGTCCAGGGTCAGGAGTCAGACCTAACCATCAGCCATATTGTCCGCCATTTTGGATATCGTTGAACTTTAACTTGACCCCATAAATTTGCAAAAAAATATTCCCAATTTTTTTTTAAATCCTCAAATATTTATAAAAACGATTTATAAATTTATTTTAAAAATCATAAAATTAAAAATTTTAATGTTTGGGTTTAGAAGGGACGAGGGACTGAAACCGATAAGCCACCACATTACGATGTCACCCAACCGTCTTGTTAAACCCAGGTGACTTTGACCTTGAGCCTATAACAAGTATCTTGGATGACTTTGAAATCAAAAATTCGAGAAAATATGGTAAAAATGGAATAAATTCATGAAAGTAAGCGAGCAGGTTACATCACTGACTACTACTGCCATCTTGGATCCACGCGACCTTAACCCTGAAGACCTTTGACCTTGAACAAAAAATCGTCAAAAATCCCAAAAATGTTATAAGATTTTATAAAAAATTGATACCTGCCCAATGCTAGGGTTTCTAAGTAGGTATGGAATCTGCTCTCTGCGTAAGGCGCCAGCAATTGATGCTAGCCCTCAGTGTTAGGGCGTAGGAATATGTTGACACTATTATCCCTAGGTCCAATTTACCAAATAAATTCACTTTCCTTGCGAGTTACCATAAGTCAGTTTTTATTTATGCTTAACAGGGTCACTTCTACATGTATACACGAGACAACTCTCCCCCCCCCCTTTTCTACATAGGCTATGTATTGCTTGACGCGGCGATTTACGTCATGGGGAGCACGATTCTTCACACTTGCTGTATGACTCTACTTATCTGACTCGAGGCGCTGGTCTTCTCTCGGCCGGCGACCTCTGGACCGCTTCGTCACTCGGTAGGCAGACTGGGACGTCTGGGCTGCGACAGGTCCTCACAGTTGGCGTCTCGACACCTTCTCGAACTCCTTCCTCCTGACTTCGATCCGCACTCCTCGATTCCCGTCGGCCGACTGCCGTTTTCTTGGACTCTTCCCTCCCGCTCCGCTCCGCACTCCACGTTTCACTACGGCCGACTGCCCCGTTCCTTCCTCTCTCTCTCGTGGTTTTTTATGCTCGTTCGCCATATTGAACTCGCATTATCTCTGCACGTGGCCGGGCTGATCGCCGCGACCTCTGGGTCGTAANCGTTCGCCATATTGAACTCGCATTATCTCTGCACGTGGCCGGGCTGATCGCCGCGACCTCTGGGTCGTAAAACACACGTGTTCGGCGCTCCGGCGCACGTGGGTCCGGCGTTGTCCCTCGATTCAGGCCTAGAAGTTTTAAGTGCTTCGTCCTGCACATGCGGGGACACTTGGTGGGTCCCTTGGTCGGCGCACGTGTTTCTTCCGCTGCCTCCGGATATCGTGTCGCTATTTGTTTATTGTGGTAGCCAGCCTGAGACAGATGCAGCCGATTGTGTGAGCTCGGCGTCCCTTGGCAGCTGGCCGTTACGAAGAGTCCTTTTCGCGCGATGAAGCATTACGATATTGGTCCAATCCAATTTGTGCATGGCGATACATTGAAAGAACATACCGAGATATACAAGGATTCATCTACTGGGAGTCAGCAAGTGTTGCCGGCAATACCTCTCGCTGCATCGATGGGTACCAATTAGACACACGATTATGATGAGACAGTTAATGTTGAAGAGGGAATGAGTGCAGTAGAGTCGGTTTGTGCGGAATGTACACTTGCAATACTTCCTCGTGAAGTCGGCAAACTTGAAAATAAACTGTCGTCGGCTCTGAATACTGTTGAGCATACAACTCCTGCTACAAAGGAAAGCAATTATAATATAGAATACAAAACAGGAGGTGGAGATGGCCATGAAGAAAGCATTGATGAAAATCAACATAATGGCACTTATAGTGCTGAAGATGATGATGGTGCTTTCTCGATTACCCGAATGAACTTGTTGATAGACTCAGATATTTGATTTACCTTCAAAAGCGCGGGATCTCCAACACATTTTTTTTAATATCTTCAATTATTAGAAAACCAAAGGGGAGGGGTTATATCACATTATGTGATGAACTGCCCCCTTATGAAATGGTAATTACAAAATAATAATAAATTAAAATTACAAAATAATTGTTTTTTTTCTTTATTTTTGGGTGTCGTATACTTTTTTCCCTCACAACTTTAAAGTGGTGCTATGAGCACTCGACTATTAACAGAAAAATCTGCATATAGAATGATAATAAAGATTTTAGTATAAAAATGTACGAACAGTGAACAATATACAAAACATTAAGTCTGTCATCATGTACAAATTTTGGAGACAGTTGGTGAATCGTTTTTTTAATATGTGCGAAGAGAGACAGACGACAATCCCATGGTTTGAATAAGAGTTGATGATTGATGGAAAAATTGCATAAGATTAATGGAAATATTGTGAAATATCGATGGAAAGATTGCGAAAGTTTAATGGAATGGTTGTGAAAGATTGATGAAAAGATTACGAAAGATTGATGGAAGGATTGAAAGATTGTGAGAGTTTGATGGAAAGATTGCAAAAGATTTATGGAAAATTAATATATTTATTGATAGATTGATGGGAAGATTGAATGAAAGACTGTGCGTTTGATGGAAAGATTGTGAAAGATCGATGGAATGAGTGCCAAAGATTGATGGGAAGATTGAAATGAAAGAGTGATGGAAAGATTGCTCAATATTTTTGGGAAGATTGAAATATTGATCGAAAGATTGAAATATTGAGGTGCTGATTGTAGTACGTGCAGTGCTGATTGATGGAAAGATTGCGAGATTGATCAAAAGATTTATGCAAAAATTAACATTTCATTAATTTTTTAATTTGTCTTTAAAAAAATTTATTTTAGAAAAGTTTTTAAAATTTATTTTTGTGTACAAGGTTATCCTAGGTCATGGAAACGAGGTCAAGGTCACAGATGTGAGGTCAATGTGATGGTAATATAGATCTAACACGATGGTCGGAGTCACTAGTGCCACCTAGGTGTTTAAAATGTAAACAAATGACAAAACAAAATACAATATTTTAGGTGGAATGCGTTTGTCAAATTGAACAGTGGTGAGTGGGTAAGGGAGGGGAAAGTTAATACAATGTGATTGATTGGAGGAGGGTCAGTCGTCTGTTGGACGTGGTGCTGTGGGGGACCTCCAAAAATGTACGTTTTTAAAAATAGTTTAAAAAAAATAATTTTTATTAATATTTTTTAAATTAAATTTTTATAAAATTTTATAACAATTTGGGATTTTTGACGAATTTTTTTGTTCAAGGTCAAAGGTCTCCAGGGTTAAGGTCACATGGATCCAAGATGGCGGTAGTAGTCAGTGATGTAATGTGCTCGCTTACTTTCATGAATTTATTCAATTTTTACCATATTTTCTCAAGTTTTTGTTTTCTAGGTCATCCAAGATAATTGTTATAGACTCACTGTAATGGGTTAAGGTCAAGGTGACTTGAGTCCAACATGGCTGTTGGGTGACGTCAGTCACTGGTCCTCCCTAAGCCCAAACATTTAAAATGTTAATTTTTTAACTTTTAAAATAAATGTTCTAATACATTTTTTTTATAAATATCTCGGTTTTTTGGATTTTTTCGGGATTTTTTTGTTTAAGGTTAAAGGTCACTGGGTTCAAGGTCAAGGTCACTGACATCTAACATGGCGGATAATATGGCTGATGGTTAGGTCTTACTCCGGACCCTGTGTATCGATTTGGCATACTCTATGCCTATAATACCAATACGGCCACCACTGCTCTGCCGTCGAGAAGTGAGCCTTTCAAATACTTACAATGGATCGAAAATTGCCTTTATGAGGCTCGTTTTTGCAGCAGAGGAGATCGGTCCTTTTTGAGGGTAAAACGAGAAATTTTAAGGTATAAAGATAAATTTTAAGNCGTTTTTGCAGCAGAGGAGATCGGTCCTTTTTGAGGGTAAAACGAGAAATTTTAAGGTATAAAGATAAATTTTAAAGGGAAAAAAAGGAAGTTTTAAGGGAAAAATGGTTGCCGGAGGACCGGAATGACAGAGCATAAACAGCTCCGAGCTCCGGTCCCAGGTTCCGTTGTCCCAAAGTTGGCCAAACTCTTCTACTAATGCTGTTTTTTAATTTTCTTTTTAATTTGGTGTGTGCTTCTAGGATACGTGGAGAAACATTTCCCGTTATTATTCTGTGATTGTTATTGCCTCGAGCATGTTACACGAGTCTGAATTTTTTAGTTTCACCTTTCGTAGTGTTGTGTTCACGTTCTTCATTACGTATGAAAAGAGGTCTAACATTAGGTATGTCAATATTCGCAGGAAATCTGTAACTTATTTCTGGTGGTTTTTTGTCATATTCAAAGATTTATGGTACATGCAACGAAGTTCAGCACAGGTGCCTGTCCATAATGTCAGTGAGTATCAGTTGTTAACCTGCTTCCGGAGATACTGCTACTGACTGGCGAACTAGTCGAATGAGCTAGGAGCCAGCACCTTANTCAGTTGTTAACCTGCTTCCGGAGATACTGCTACTGACTGGCGAACTAGTCGAATGAGCTAGGAGCCAGCACCTTAGAGTAATGGGATTCACCATAATTCAGCTTAAATTGCCATTGAATCAGGGAAAGTCTACAACCCAGTGGCGTGTGGTGAAGTGTTTCAAGGTAAGCGGGTGCTTGTTCACTGCTGTACATTCTCGGTGCACGCAGCAGGTGCCAGTTAACACCGTGCAGCCCAGGGAAACTGAATACACTCCGACCTCTCGCAAGCCAGCAGCAAGGAACCCATTACACTTGTATTGTGGCGTCAACTGCCGAGCTACATTTTGCTGGTGGAAGTGTAAACTAGCGAGCAACAGGGTTCAGCACAGAACTAACGCCAGCTCACCCCGCAACAGTTCACCACACGCCACTGCTACAGCCGTAGGAGTAGTGTGCTATGTTGGGTCGGGATGCTATGTTGGAAAATGATGTTTGCAAATGCGCATACCACGGCCTCGGCGGTCTACAACTCTCGTGTCGGGACAGTGATTATCTCCGAAGTTTGATCTCAGAAGTGTTTATTTAAGGGGCCTCCCTGGTTATCACACGGCTCTCATTATAAGCAAGTGTATCTGTTCTCATTAACAAAATCTTTGGGTATTTCAATGTAAATATATTTTTTCAGAGAAAGTTGATGTTATGTTGCCAATTCACAAATTTTTTTATTGAAAAAGTTTTAAATTCAGCAAAATTCTCTGTAATTAGCCCTCTGTTGACGTTTGGTATTCTGTATAACAGTGTTTTAAACTATAGTGACAACGTTGTATCTTCTCTAAATAGGTTGCTCTGTAAAACCCTGTATACACTNATAACAGTGTTTTAAACTATAGTGACAACGTTGTATCTTCTCTAAATAGGTTGCTCTGTAAAACCCTGTATACACTGCTTAAAATTAACACAGGTTTATGCTATTTGCTATCGCCGTCGCAAAGCTTCCTTATGACGGGATGTAATCTTGAGACGTTAGAATTTTTTTTTTTTTACTAGGGAGGCTCCTTAATAGCGAATAAGCTGTACTACCACTGGATGTAGATAATACAAAAGAAGGAATGAAGCCACTGGAGTTAGTCCCCCCCCCCCCTTACACAAGGTAACTTTGAAGTGCTTTCGTACGCTTTGGCCGTCTGCGGCGAGCCAAGTAGCTGCTGGTTGCAAAAATATGTATTATTTTATATTTGTACGAAATAATTTTTACTTGTTGACTTAACAGTACTATTTCCTCGCATAAAAAAAATTAAACCTCACATTTTTGCATGATGGCGTGTCAGAATCACAATTTAAATGTTTTGGTACGTACAGGTAATAAAAACTAACTCAACTACCCAAATGAGATAACTTACAATGAAATAAAGTAGCATAAGTTACTTCAAGAAATCTTTATAGACAAGGAAATTTTGGACGTACTTGATTTCTATAATTTCTATTAATTTTTGTCAAATAAATTTTGCTATANATGTATTATTTTATATTTGTACGAAATAATTTTTACTTGTTGACTTAACAGTACTATTTCCTCGCATAAAAAAAAATTAAACCTCACATTTTTGCATGATGGCGTGTCAGAATCACAATTTAAATGTTTTGGTACGTACAGGTAATAAAAACTAACTCAACTACCCAAATGAGATAACTTACAATGAAATAAAGTAGCATAAGTTACTTCAAGAAATATTTATAGACAAGGAAATTTTGGACGTACTTGATTTCTATAATTTCTATTAATTTTTGTCAAATAAATTTTGCTATAAGGATACTTTCAAATGAATTAAGACATAACCTTTCAGTCATCCTTGTTGTTAAATTTTCTGAAAATTTATTAGTCTGTTTTATACATCCTAAAAAATGAAATTATTTTCAAATTCCATGATGAAAAACTATGCCATCTAAAAAAAATTATGCTAGGAAAGAATATGTGCAAATAATATCTACAAGGTTAACGTTATTTCGTGAAAATATAAAATATTGATATTTTTGGGTGACCAGTTCCCTTTACTGTAACCATCGCTCTCTTCTTTTTCCAAGGTAGGTTCACACTGAAGTTAATATAGGTCTCATTGCGTTAACATTGTGTTACGGTTAAGTTCAAGTATAGATCGCGCAGCAGTGTGTTCACATTGAATAAAGAGTGAAGTAAAGTTAACGTTTCCATGTAAGAAGTCGACACAACTTCAACATAACGTTGAGGCAACGTAGTATGAGCCAGTCAGATAAAAAGAAACGTTTTTTGTTTGGTGTTCTGTATTTATTTTTATTCACACCAACTTCCGTGAGGATTATATAGGCGTAGTGCTCCAATGGCATACAATTACAACGAAAGTTAAAAAAATTTTAATTTGCATGTTTTCGTTTGAATAATAATTAAATTAACGTTCTCAAATACTCAAAATTTTAAGAAAACACTATTGCAAATATGCATCAGTTTAGGAGAGAGATAAGTTTATTATTGGCACATGGTTGCAAATGTTTAAAAAAAATGTTATAATAAGTTTTAATATCTGAATTTACTGTTCGTTTATGTAGGAAAACGTACATGTATATATACGCGAGAGCTTTCCAGACTCCAGATACAGCCACATNTTTACTGTTCGTTTATGTAGGAAAACGTACATGTATATATACGCGAGAGCTTTCCAGACTCCAGATACAGCCACAGCAGTGCTTATTGTAGTACCGTAATACGAAAGTCCAGTAAAACCAGAGCTACAACTTATAAAAAAAAAACATTTAGCGTAGAATTAATGAAATGTTAACGTAATGAGCCCCAGGTTTACTTCATTATGCTTCGGCCTTCACTCTCCCCCTGGTANTAGAATTAATGAAATGTTAACGTAATGAGCCCCAGGTTTACTTCATTATGCTTCGGCCTTCACTCTCCCCCTGGTACAGTACAGTGGTTCACATGTGTGATCCTCTCAGAAAGAGCAGCATTGGCGCGTGAAGGCTCGGTTTCATCCGCCATTTTGGATTTTACATTTATGTACTACGATATTCTTTTCAGTAAATAACTAAATTTCCCGTGTTATAGCGCACTTTATACAAATGCCTTGAAATACAATCGCAAAATTTTACCCACACGCTATCTGATATTTGTAAAATGGCGAGAATATACTGATATAAAAAAGATGCTGTACTGATTGACAAAAGTTTAGAATTTGTGTGTTTTATAGCGTAATATAAATTGTATGTAGTTTCAAAATAAGTGTCCCTAAACAACCGAAATAAGCTAGAAACCAGTAATTCAACATAAAGTGTGAGGCCGAGCTCCCTTAAGTTACTTTGCTTGCCGCGCGATGGCGTTACGGGCAGACGGAAGTAATAATAAAGCAAGTAAACTAGCTGCACAAGCGTGGATAAATTTCTTTATGGCTTCATTCCTTCCATAGAAATGTGTGTAGTCAATGGTATTGGCTGTTCAAGGTAAACTAAGCGCTTTTAAAAGCCCTGCTTAAGATCAACTTATATGCATATTGTGTATTCTTCCACCATATGTAAAAAGATTATTACAATATTCACAAGTGTTTACCGTACCCAACGTTAAGAAATTGAACTATTTACTCTCCGTCGTTATCAACTAAAATCGGCGCATGTCAGCCATTTTGTCCGTTAAAATACATGCTGGTAGTAGCAGTGATATTTTTGAAAGCTTGATTTCAAAAGTGCTCACTTAACTATGAATATCCTAAATAGGCTGTTAACTGTAAAGTANGATATTTTTGAAAGCTTGATTTCAAAAGTGCTCACTTAACTATGAATATCCTAAATAGGCTGTTAACTGTAAAGTGAGCACTTTTAAATTAACCTTTGAAAAAATCACTGCCTTCTAACTCCATACTACATATATGCTTTAGTACACCATGGAATTCAGGCTCCAAGTTAAGTTGGCAGCTAATTAAGGAAAGTCTTCACGTTGTATTGCGAGCGTAATGTTCACATTTATGAGAAATAAAATTTGTTTTTTTATACTTTGTACACATTTGAATATGAAATGGCATGTTAATAACGCATTTATGTTACTAACAATTTCACGGTTTCACTGGACTGGCGCATAAATAAAGCGATCAGGCCCATGACAATGTAAATTTAACATATTGCAGAAAGATAGAACTTGTAGAATAACGTAGATCTTAGGAAGGGCATTGAAAATTGCTAAGGCTGTTGCCTGGTGTGAAAGCAGTGAGAATTTTGTATAGGGAAATAACATGTTCATGAAATTCTGTTTTTTGAAGCTAATATTGAAAATATAAACTTGAAATAAAAACCCAAGTGTGAGAAAGGATACTCTCAAGCTCTGTATATACGCAAATATAGCAAATTTGTTTCTCAGTAATTTTTTACTTAATTATTAAATTTTCTGGTTTTTCCAGGACTTGTAGTAGATAAATATCGTATCTTTGACAGGAACGCCAAAAATCGAATTTCATTAACATGTATTTCCGTATACCAAATTCTCACTGCTTTGAAACAAGCCTACGCTACTGTTATAGGCTGTTCCCGGTAAAGTGAGCACTTTTGAGGGCCTAGTTACCTTTTGTTTCCGCAGTTTTTTATCCTTTAACCACCTTTTCAAATAAATATTGTAAAGGAAGTAATAAACACAGTGTGTAAATTCCACCTCACTGGAAGTTAACGTCTAAGGCCAAAATATAATATATTTATTGACTATTGTTTCATGTCGCGAGAGGGCTTTTAAGAGTGCTTACTTTACCGTGAACAGCATATAGTATTTGTAAGGCAAGGAGCTAACGTCGAAGTNCAATATTGTAAAGGAAGTAATAAACACAGTGTGTAAATTCCACCTCACTGGAAGTTAACGTCTAAGGCCAAAATATAATATATTTATTGACTATTGTTTCATGTCTCGAGAGGGCTTTTAAGAGTGCTTACTTTACCGTGAACAGCATATAGTATTTGTAAGGCAAGGAGCTAACGTCGAAGTGTTTGTACGTGTGTGGCAGGTGGAGTGCAAGAAGGCGCAGCCCAAGGAGGTGATGCTGCCCGCCAACCTGGCCAAGACGCGTGCGGCGGGCCGGGGCGCTTACGGTGAGTTGTTCATGCTCAACCCCGCCTCCGCGGCCGGCCNGCCCGTCAACCCTCGCACTCAGGGGAGCAATTCATCGTGTCTAATTCACCCTGAAATTTTCTTTCTTGCTGAACACAGTATTAACCAAAATTTAGTTGCCTTCTACTCGGTTGATTTGCGAGAGACACTTCGAGGTCACTTGGTGCATTTTACATAAGTTTTTGTTTGCAAATGCGGTGGCCCTGACTGAAAGATGTATAGGGCCTATGTCATGCACTACCAACAAACAACTCAAGGTTGCCATTATGTGCATACATTATTCTAAAATGCCCCGAGTCACCTCAGGTGATAACAATGATTTCAAAAAATACTCGCACTGAGAGAAAGGTATGTTCTCATAGAAAAAAATTGTCGTTGCCGAGATGTAAAAATACAATATAATGAATTTTTCATCTAACGAACTACACGTTTCAGTAACTTATTCGTAACACCTTTCTTGTTTCAAAAATCTGCCTGGAAATTAAACACTTTGTTTAACGGTATACGTACTAGTTTGACGACGATATGTACACAAGTATTATGTTGGCTCAAACGAACTTTTTTTCTCTGTAAACTTGTGTTACCTAGCATAGAGTTTTGTCTTCACCACCTCATAATAAACTGGCAGGGTGGATTCGCACATAATTGTTTCAACTAGTGCGCTCGCGACAGCCTTTCCTCATGTCCTGATACTTTCCGCTGCACAATAGAACCCTTTAGTTCGCGTGCTTATCATCTCGGGCATAGCTTGCTTATAGTGGGTTCACGTGGCAGGCGTTATCTTACACCTAGTAGATTCATCACTTAATTATTGCTAGCCTGGTTTCTTCAGGTTTACATTTTTATTACTAGTTCCTATTTTATTAGTTATAGTATATAGTATTAAGACAGCTTTAATTACAATGTCCGCTACGTTGCTCAACAGTTAACGTACCAGAAGTGTATTGCTTTTGTCTGCCTGCACGCCAAAGCGCAATTTTTGTATTGCGATTTTCGTAAAAATAGAATTCCCAAAGAATAATTTTATAATGTGAATTTCAAGGTTTTGACGTGACAACGTCTTAAATTAGGTTGCGGCTGGGAGTCACTTATGAAAAAGTGTAACGCTCGGTAACGTTACGATGAGTCACCGAGGAGGGGTAATCAAGGGAGGGAAATGAGGGGNTCCAAAGCGCAATTTTTGTATTGCGATTTTCGTAAAAATAGAATTCCCAAAGAATAATTTTATAATGTGAATTTCAAGGTTTTTAAAGAATTTATGTCGCCGATTTTTCGGTATCATCACACACACACACACACACACACGTTTGGCTGAATACATAATGTGAAACATGGACTCATTTATAAGAGTTCCACAATATNTATGTCGCCGATTTTTCGGTATCATCACACACACACACACACACACGTTTGGCTGAATACATAATGTGAAACATGGACTCATTTATAAGAGTTCCACAATATCATTACGCTTAAACGGAGTCTACCAAAAATCATTTTTGTTGGTAGTAGTACTTAAATTGTTTGTAATAAATTATATTTATTTTTAAAATTGATAAACATGCACGTTAGTTTTTTGATCGCAATATTTATATTTTATCTTGTAGTTGTGTGAAAATGCATTATTTCATTTAGCGGCATATTAGATTATACAAGGGTAACATCACTATTTTTATACAAATTTACTGTATCAAAATTAGTGGCATGGCTCTAGAGAAAAATAATATTTTTTACTCTGGTTCGTGGAGGTTATATATTTCATAGCACTGCCATATTTTTTACCGGTTTTCTAGTTTCGTCCTGTTAGATCGGTAGCACATTGTTTTTATTGACATTTCAGTCGAATGTTTATTAAATGGGAAAATCATTTCAGCTTTTTCATTGTCACTTTCTAACTTTCCGATTATCATAAGAAGTACTCTTCACTTCAGCCCAAACATATGCTCGTTGTATCTTGGTATCAGCAGAAACAGATATAGTTGATATATCGTTGGCTTTCATGTCATAACTGAAGGCCGTTAAATATATGCTACTGATTGTAGCGTGTGTCTGCAAATTTCTCAAACATCTTGCTGCACGGTACGTTGTTAACAATAAATTATTTGAAATATTTTCTGGATTCTCATTTTTGCTCTACATATCCTAATAGCCGAAATCCTCCCATTCATGCGACTGTTGTTTTGATTTCCCAAAGAACCACAATTTCTCTTTACCATCTCATCGTTGCACAAGATTTCAGCGGTGAAAAATAAAGTACTATTTCCTTCACTATTGTGTTTCTGTCATTGTAGATAACACACACATGTGTGATTGATTGTTGGGAGGATGTTTTTGACAGTTGAGTTCCCTTGAAAATACTTCTTCGTTTTCCCTCCGGCCTAAGTACGCAGTGATGATTTGTCTCCAAAGAAATATAATATAATAGTATCTATTTATAGCAGAATATTGTATTTTATAGGGTATTAATTTGACATATCACTCCTTGAAATTAGCGACGTGTGTTCATTGCTATCAGTATTACGCATTTTCTTAGTGGATCCTTTCCATTCCACACATATCGGATATGCTAAACGCATGTGATTACTGTACATTTTTTTGCTATCTGATGGAATCTTATGTGTGTCTTGACTTTCTGGGCGTATTTCGCGTCTTCTTTACTTGATTGGGCGTTTAATCTGTCTGCACATCAAAGGCTCTCCGACTGTTAGTTCAGAATGTATTTCCACCTTCCTCTTCCTCTC
The DNA here is from genome assembly GCA_002778355.1 of Clitarchus hookeri. NCBI lineage: Eukaryota > Metazoa > Arthropoda > Insecta > Phasmatodea > Phasmatidae > Clitarchus > Clitarchus hookeri. The sequence continues at coordinate 610,516 of NQII01000116.1, forward strand.
TTTCAAAACTCTTTATACAATGATTTCTCGATCAGGGATTATCTGTGATTGCTAGCGTAGAACGTAGGTAGTGTTAGATAACTAGTCAAACCGAAGTGGCCTGATATTATTTAAAACTAGGTGGTAGCTTGTAGTAGTTATAGTTAGTGCTTAAAGACTGGTCTTGTTAAATGTGTCTTTCTCATTTCGCCACCACTAGTTAAAGAACTCATCTTCTTAGCTGAATTAATCTTGAGATATACGCTTAGACATAACGGTATGAAAATGCGTACCCACTTTTTTATTTTTATAAGGCGAGTCTGTAGTTGTCATTAGTGTAACCATACGTGAATATTCCTGAGCCTTCCCATAACGCACAAGTCAGTTTACATGGGTTATGTAACTAGTAGACAGAGTTCGATATAGTAATCTACGTTCAGATATGTTGAAAAGTTAACCAACGAATGTCCATATTTTTACAACATATACAATTCTAAGGTAATACTGTACTGGCGTTGTGTCTGTAGATAATATTTAACACTTCACAAAATTATCTTGAACTGTGATTCTCGTATATAAAGAAACAGTGCCAAATTTCTTACGTCGATAATAAACAGCATTTATGAGTTTGACACATCATATTTTAATGCTGACGTGAGGCAAATTAAACAGCAACGAATGAATTAGAACTAAAAGTAGGGCCATCCATAAGCCATAACTTTATTATATTAATTTTGAATCGAACGTTTTTTTAGATGTGTTTCATGAATCAGTGAGCAAGATATTCGAAGACATAGAACATGAAATACTCCGTCTTCCTTTTGCGACTACAATTTTTAAAGAAATGTTGCAAAATAGGTCGCTGCAAAAATTTTAATAATCTGGTAGCTTCGGAGTTAATAGTTACGTATTTATAGAGTGGTCTGCAGTTATATTGCTCAAATATTGCAGCGTAGTTGGAGTAGTTATGTACCTTTAACTAGTGGTGGCATTTGTTGTGCCTGAGTAGCTGGTAGCGAGAGAGGAAGAAGCACTGATAACAATCAAAATAATAGTTTTCATGTGGACGCTGTAGGAGTTAGTTTGGTCGATGTAACTGAAGAGCTAGTCAGCCTCTAGACTCTAGAATATATATATTTACACCTTCTGAAACAGCGGAAACGCCTACTCGAAAGAGACCGGTATGAAAAGCACTATGATTAATTAGCAATTAGCTTGTAATTTGACTGTATGTTGTTTTATTTCGTGGGTTAGAGAAATTTTCTTGAAAATCATATAATGAATGCTGTCGCCACACGTTTGTTCGCAAACAGCATTCATTTTTATCCGACGTGTAATTATCGTAATCGTTTGTGAGTTGTCCTAGAAGTTTATATATGTCGAGTTTTGCATCCGCACATGTGTGGAAGTTATGCAAAATGAAATTTTAACGGAAGTTGATGTGCCGGTCATTTGTATACATGCAGAGCATGTTTGAACTTTATACGAAAACGATTAATCAACATCATGATTCGTTCAAGTGGCTGCAATGCCGTCTGTTTGTGGAGGCGGTTTTTTCTTTTTGCATCTGAAAACGTTATGTGAACGCATTTCGGTCATCCTTAAACCTTCACCCTCCCATGGATAAAGGGGCGTAGCATCGGAGAGTAATGGTACCTTTATGTGTTACTGCCTTCCTCGTTTACTTGTAACTATTGTGATAAGATGTTATGTAGACACATTTAATTTATTTAGTGTTTATTATATCACTATTTATATACATAACAAGTATATAAAGACATTTATCGAAGTCATAATATGTGTGTTGTATATCATAGAAGTGATTAAAATGTCTGATGTTAAACCATATATTTAATCAGTGTATTGATCCGTTGATAATTACATTAAAAACTTTGATTAACTACTGATACGCAGTGATGCAAGACTGCAGTTATTTACATTCGTTGCTGATTTTGTTTTTAGTAAAATTTATTACTTCTCAAGTTGTTACTTCCTTAAAAGAAAGAAATATGGTGTCACAGTTATTATTTAATGCTACATGGGTAGTTCACTTCAACAAAAGTTATTTAACTTGCGTTTTATCATTTGTTGCTCATTGCTTTGTTTTCGCGTGTGTGTCTGTCTTGTATTTATGTTTATTGTTTTAAAGAAACGACAAATATATTTTTGCTTGTTTCAACTTCTTTTGTTTTATAGCAAAGTTTTGTCTCTCTTTTCGGAAGACGTTGAACTTAAAGATTGCAAAAATACATGTCTTTAAACAGCATCAACTAACCATATTTATTTCTTGCATTTGCTAAGCAATAATCAGGATGTGTACCTCAGTATTGGTTTTTCTTGATATTTATTTTGTGTAGGCTATCAATGTTTTCTCAGCGTTAACGGAAATGCGGTGCAGTAGCTAACGTTTCATGAAATTTCATAATGTCTATGGATGTCGCTACGTATTCACAATGTTCTGTTTTTCAACTAGGATACTAAAAGTCAGTGATAGTTGTTCTTGTTGTGTGTCTGTAATGGTACAGTGTTTTTCCTTAGAAGTTGCATCGGAAGTGCGATGATGGTTTTTGCCGGCGAGTGGCCCGTGTTAAAGAGGGCGGGCGAGGCAATGTGCCCGGGAGCCGTGTGGTTGGTCGCAGGTTTGTGGAGGGACGGCCTGTGCCGCGTAGCGACACGCAGTTGAGTCTCGTCGCTGAGCCCCGGCGCGAAGCGAGCCTCTGGTGATGTTAGACGCCGCAGAGAGCTCTGTCTGAAGCCTGCCACACGTCTGTCGGGAGCTGCATATTTCAACGTCGCCCTCGACCGGCCCAGTCTTTTACGGATGCGTGCCGTTCACTGGTCGGCGGGTTTTCTCGGGGACCTCCCGTTTCCCCCGCCCTTGCATTCCGGCGCTGTTCCACTCTCGTCTCGTTCACATTTGTCGGTTCTTAAGACCCCGACGTTATGAGACAGCCAAACACCTCCACTCCGCTCATGCTCGGGAAAAGACCCCGTAGTAGCAAAAGACAGGAGAAGCTTCCGGAAACAGGAAATACGGAACCTTCACCGATAGCCACGGGCGTTGCTGAGACAACGCGAAGTGTTCGTATCCTCTACAACCTAAAAATTGTATTTCCTGTAGCAATTACAAAGTTAAAAACAGCGACCCATCAAATCCAGCAACAGGACTAGAAACATATTTTTTTTATTATGTCAGCAACTTGTTTATACCCTGTAATATATTGGACTTATTTTTATCAACACTTTAAGGAAAAAAAAAAATTATCCGCAAATCAATGGAAATTTCTGTACTACATTTACTCAAGCTTTGTTGTTAGCCAAGGGTAAAATTCCGTGAAGTTGTATAATTATTTCCGTGCATTTGTGTAATCAAGTGTTAGTCGCCGTAAATTTACGAGGAAATCAGATTTATTTTGTGCCGGTTCTTTTCTGTATGTTGAGTTTTTTTTTTACAACGTATGTATGTATAGCTACATGTGCGTGTCGTCGGCAGATCCACAATCGAGCTGTTTCTCGCTNTTTTTTTTTACAACGTATGTATGTATAGCTACATGTGCGTGTCGTCGGCAGATCCACAATCGAGCTGTTTCTCGCTACGAGAACGGTCGGAACAACGCGACTCGAGTTGAAGGTCAGCACACTAATCTGCATTTGGGATTTTCAGTCATTGGTATCCGAGAAGTACTTGTGAGGCCCACATGGCCCCTGCTGCGACCGGGAACAGTTTGTTCTCTTATGTAAACATTTTCATAACGGCGATGTAGTTTTGCTTTCCTGGACCAGGTGAGGTCACGTGACCGACAACTGGCGAATTGGCACCAACGCTGAGTACTCCAACGTCAATTGTCTGCGGTGTTTTAATTTCATTTGGGGTAGATATGATTCCCACAGCTGGGGAAATGACAATGTTTTCTCAAATATGCACATACTTGCAAAGACTCATCGGTAGGAATCAAAAGTGTTAAAAAAAAATTAGAAGACATACGCTACGTATCATAGATGTCATTCGTGCTTGCACTTAGTTTTCAGGGGTGTTTTAACTACGGAGAAGTAAATGGAAAGTGTTGCACTGCGTCCGGCGAGTAAAACGTATCGTAACGTTATGTAAAGACTGTCAGCTCCACACAGACGTGTGTCAGGTCTTCACGACGTAAGTTTGATGTAACATTGTTGTGCAGACTTGCAGAGAATTCATGTTCAGGACTTACCATGAGTCGCCATTATAAACTTCGCGCAAACGACAAGAAAAACATTTCTGTACATAAAAAAAAGATGGTCGTCTCCACTTCAAGTTGCGCTAGTTTCTCAGTTGGTGGAGATAAGGTTATGATCGCCTGCATAACTTTATTACATTGAACTCAGTAACTATTTAATTGAATAAGTGTAAATGTAGTATGCAGTGTAGCATATCTTCTTGTCAACTCTTAATAGAACTCTTTAGCTTTAAAGTAAATAATGAACTTAGCGCTTGTTGAATAGTGATTACTTTTCTCCAGAGTTGATGATAAATGTTTATATATTATGAGTTGTGATGTAAAAGATACTCAAAAAGTATTTAAAATTTATAATATATTTATCAAATTATTTTTAAGTAGTTGAAGAGTGATAATAGATTTTAGGATGATTTATAGAAGGAATAGTTAGCTTTTATATGTTCCGTTAGCATCGAGAAATTGTGGTATTAGAAAATGTTTACAATTAAAAGTATTAATTCTGAAGTAACTACAGAAGTGTTAGTGTTTAGAGTATTGACGCTGGTTTATTATTAGTAATGTAGCGCTGTCACCACCGTATTTGGAAGAGGATACTCATTAGTGTATTTTATTCCTTTACCCTGTTAACAGTTTATTGCATTTTTGATTATATGTAATTTTTACTGACTGTACTGATCCCTCCAGGCTGCCTGAGACTGCAGGTGATGGATGATATTTTAATGGAGTATTGATTGTACTTAATTAGCTGAGTTATCCATAGCTACATTAACCAGTTTAACAATGCATATAATACTGTGAATTTTATGCTATATAATTAGCAAAGTAACAACTGTATAGCTAGATATTTGCAAACTAATATTGTTTTTGTTTCATTTTATCTTTATGTTCTTGACGTGTTTTGTCATTATTGTGTATATTATGAATCTTCTGTGTTTCTTAGATTTCTTTTAATGGCCTAGGCATAACGCCATCACTTTCGTTTTGCATTTATCAATAGCAATGTTGATGTAACAGTAGTGGAATATCATTTGGACAAGGAAAAAGAATTATATAGTTTCCACTTCCAAAATTTAAATAAGCCTCAAAGCTTATAAAATCAAAAGTAGATAAACTTATTTATGTTATTTCGTAGAGTAGACTGGAAAATATGTAAATATTATTAGAATAAATGAGACTTTTTGAAAAAACTCACTCGTGCTTTGTTGTTTTTGCAAAACAATAACGATAGTAGTGTTTAGACATCCTATAGAGTAGTGCGCCCTTTAGTGAAATCCAGTCTTAGATAACTAACTTAGTTTAGAAACCGTGTAGAGTGCCTACCAATATTCCCTACAAGTGAAACTGAGTGAAGAAGTTGGGAACACCGGCTTGAGTTTATGAAGAAGATCGGCTGAAGCAACGGCTGAATGAAGACAAAGATGACATGTAGGCATACTTAGAGGCTGATGCACTCTAAATAACACGAAGAATGCTCTGTACTACTCAACACAATAAATCCAAGTGCAAGTGCACTTACCGTTCGAATTTCACACCCACGATTTTAAATAATTCATTAAAACCCAGTCACAGCATACAAACGATATTAAAACTAGACATTTCCTGGAACAGTAATTTTTGCACATTGTACATTAAAATCTACGGGTATAATACATTTTGTTTTATAAAAATTGCTCTTTAACTTGTTTAACGGAAAATTGGAACTTTTGCAGCTGTTCTTTCTTAAATAAAACTTTTATTCAGAGCTAAACAATGTTTTTTACTTAAGTGCATGCATTGCTAAACGGCAAGGGAGCAAGAGTCACTGATATTAATGATATCAGCTGGAAATCACGTAACTGTGGCTTTTTGGCTTGTAATTAAGACTACTTGAAATAACATTAACAGGCAAAATAATGAAAGAGCGTCTAATCTTGTACAGAAGTTTAAAACTAACTTTAGTTGACTACATAACTCACATATTCCTATATTCAATGAAGTGATTAATAACANGTACAGAAGTTTAAAACTAACTTTAGTTGACTACATAACTCACATATTCCTATATTCAATGAAGTGATTAATAACATTCAACGCACTCCACAGTAAAGTATTAGCCTATGTGGAATCGTCTCTTTCCAGAGAGACATTAAAATGTGTTTGGGTTTCGTAGTCGTGCGAGGTGTCCATGTGTACTTCCAATGAGAACATGCAAGAAGAAGCGATGNAAAATGTGTTTGGGTTTCGTAGTCGTGCGAGGTGTCCATGTGTACTTCCAATGAGAACATGCAAGAAGAAGCGATGTGTGAACCCATCACTGAACATATCTCAGATTTCAATGTCCTCGTCCTGCCCAGCTCACATGCCTAGTTAGCAGTATAGTCGTAGTGTCTAAGAAGAAAAAATAGCTGTTATGAAATTTCATGGATGCAGACTAAATTGCTCAGTGTGATTAAAACTTTATTACTGATTTCATGTTAGAAATTATTTCACAACATCGCATTATTTCATTTTTGTCTCAGATCTGAAATTTCAACCGTCTTTGTTTTGATTTTTATTTGTTTTGCTTTTATTTTACATTTTAATGCGACGTTAAAATTTTGATTTCGTAGTATAATAAAATAGTACTCTTCCAGAAGTATAGCTTATTTTTGGCTTGTTTTATTATTAAAATACGTCTAATATTGTTTTTTTGTTGAATTTCTAGATTTTATGTGGTCGCTGGGTGCTTTACCTGATGGTGAGTCACTGGATAAATTTCCTTTTGGTAGTACATTTTATTCATCAGTGTTGTGTGTACTATGTGTGTTTCTTCATTTATTTGTGTTAGTAATTTTTGTCAGTTATTCTTCTAGTGATTATGTACTGTAAAAAGGCTTTGTATGATATTAATTTTACTCTTTATTTTATATTAGAATGCATTTAATGATTCCGTGTTGTTGTTTATTTATTGTATCATGCTGTATAGTTATACGTGATGTTTCCGACAATGTGAAAAGTAACTGGGCAGTGGATAGTAAATAAAACAACATAGTGTAGGAAGTAAACACGAGCATACACTGGTTGTAGACAAATACACCTAAACGTTTTTCAGTTGATTCCAAAGTAAGTAATTTGACGTAAAACCTCCTTTTGCTCTGTACTAAGTTCTGGCAAACAGCTGACGTAATGTTTCCATTATTTTAATAGTATGGTGAATTTTAAAGTTCGCTGTTACTTGAGCTGGTCTGACGCGCAAATGCTCCAGCTCATGTCAAATATGTTCTGTCGGTTTTTAGTCGGGGCTTTGGAACGGCCATTTAAGCAATCCCTTGGCTGCATTCAAACCCCGGCAAATTTAGCCTTGCTTTGTGGACAGAAGAACTATGGTGCTGATACAGAAAAGAGTGTATCCCAAACTCTTTCCACGGTTTCGGAAGTATGCTACTTCTCAAAATGTATCTGTACATGCCAGAGTTCATCGAGCCATGTATAAAACTAATGGCCTAAGCAAGTCCAAACAGAGAAACAGCTCCAGACGTTTTCACTACCGCCTACAAATTTCACTGTCAACACAACACACTCAGGTAAATTGCCGTTCGCCATACATCCGCCAAGTTGACGTACGTCCATTGTTCCATCCGAGTGCCAGATTTTATACCTTGACACATTCTGTAAACTTGTACACTGCTCCGCGAGCCAGCGACGGTGAAGTGTCCACTTCTTCAAACGACGTCCTTCCTTAGTGCTTGTGATCAGTGGCTTCCTGCCAGAGACATGGCCATAACAACTAAGAACTGTAACTTACCTGTCACTGGCTTTTGTAGCTAAGCTGAGGNCTTCCTGCCAGAGACATGGCCATAACAACTAAGAACTGTAACTTACCTGTCACTGGCTTTTGTAGCTAAGCTGAGGCTAAAGTTCTCTGCGATCGTTGACGTAGTTGTCCGACGAGTGTTTCGCACATCACTCTTCAGAGTTCGCCGATACAAATTGGTCAGTTTCGTTCTTGGGCGTACCAGAGCGATGCTTGGNTTGGTCAGTTTCGTTCTTGGGCGTACCAGAGCGATGCTTGGGGGCCAATGCTGTAACGATGTTTCTTCTTGACAGTGGCGTTGCTAACAAAGGACCGAGGCACATCAAGCGCTGAAAAATCTTTCGGATGGAAATGGTGAATTTATGGGCCTCTACAATCACACCTTTTAGAATCCAAAGAACTCTCTCCATTGATTCATTATGACAGAGAACACTTGTTCAGGCGTTTCTGTTTTTTTCACTGACATAGCGTCACACTTATAAAGTTCACTATGAGAAAAGAGGTATCCTATGAGATGACTGCGTGGTTTATTTTCTATGATGGATGGTTCCCATGTTTACTGGCCCTCCTACGTTCTGCCTGAATTATCNCTTTTAGAATCCAAAGAACTCTCTCCATTGATTCATTATGACAGAGAACACTTGTTCAGGCGTTTCTGTTTTTTTTCACTGACATAGCGTCACACTTATAAAGTTCACTATGAGAAAAGAGGTATCCTATGATTGATGACTGCGTGGTTTATTTTCTATGATGGATGGTTCCCATGTTTACTGGCCCTCCTACGTTCTGCCTGAATTATCAATAGCTCTAATTCGCACAACCTATTCGTGTATAGTTTTATCGCAACCTGTGTGTGATCATTGATGCATCGCTCTTCTATACGCACTTAAATCCACGCCTGCGCACGCCATATAATTTATTTTATTTACTTCCTGAACTGGTTTCATCTACTAGAAGTTTCGACAGTCTTTGACGTTCGACGTCAGTAATCCACTGGCTAAGAAAACGCACTCCAAGTTATCATGTAACAACACTCTGTACGCAAATAGGGGTTTACTGCTGACATAAGCAACACTGTAACTCGCAAAAATTAAACTATAAGACTTTTGTCAATGTGGATTTTTAGCGTTTTTTTTTGTGTTCTCTCCACCCATCATTTAGTTTTCACATGAATGGAACAATCATCAGAGGTTCGTGAATTTTCGCAAATTCGTTCGGTGTCAGGTTACGTCAAGCACGTATATTTCAGTACTAATTTTGTGATTGGAGCGCGTTTGTTTTGACACGTTGTTTTCAACTCTGAACCAGTAATATAAAACGTGAGAAGTGCTGCAACTGTATCCTATGTAGCCCAATTCAGTCCAAGTAAAGAAGCTTCTATCCATGGCAACAGCCATTGAATAAACGATAGTGGCCCGAGTAAGTAATGGACTGAGAAATCTTAAAGTTGATGTCAGACGAATTCGCGAAATTCTCGCATTTCTAAACATCGTGAAACTCGTTATTGCAAAACTGAAACTGGTCACGCCAGTGCTTCTAATATAACACAGATGACGAACTGAAGCCTAATGCACACGGTCATCTTCCGGGGACAAGAAGGTGAACACATTCTACTACACTTCTTCGCGAAATTTTTAGAAGTTCCCTACAGCGGAGAAGTCTCCATTACATGTACAGCCTGTTTGCAAGCAATTTTTTAATATTATGTTTTACAAAAAAGTTCATACTGGCTATTGACAGTTTTGGTTATTTAAAATATACGCTCGTAGGGATCTTCTCCTAAAAATAGTCACGAAGAATACATTTTGTTTGAAACGCTTATCTTTAAAATTAACGCAGCGAAACCAAATATTCTTAACATGGGATTTCCTATTAAAATTTCGTAGATGCCAGTTGGTAAGCAGTGTCCTTAAGCGAACTGTATGACTGCCAAAGTCTTGTATAGTAACTAGTGCGGTATACGGACAACTCTGTTTCTCTCTCTCTCTCTCTCTCTCTCTCTCTCTCTCTCTCTCTCTCTCTCTCTTGTGAAAATCCATTGTTAAAAAAAGTGAATTATTAATTTCGGCTTTCAGAGATACAATTATCCATTTGTTTATACATGTATTGAAACCTTAAACAAATTCAAAAAAAATTTCTGAGTTTATTATTCTCGTTCTTTTACTTTAAGTGTCAGCGAAATGTCCTGCTATATAGAGCAGTGCAATTGAAATTTTCTTGAAACGTATAGAAGCAGACTTCCCTATTGCGAAAAGACGTAAACAAAACTGCAATCTTCGTGATGCAAACAATTTCTTTTCGTGATGTATATGGAAGTTGGCGTCCACCTTCTTGTTCACTTTGTTATATTCCTACTATTGCTGAAGAAGAAATATGTTGATGTAACGGATTTTGCAAATTTGTGGAATTCTTAAACCATACCAGATCTTTTTGTTTTCAAATAGCGTGATTAGTTATAAATTGCGAACTTATGTACGCCTCTGAAAACGTCATTTTAAAACGCAACGGTTAACTGTGATCTCAAATTAAGGGTATAACATCAGCGTTTGCTTGTGAACGCATCTCTCAATTACTAAACGTTCTAGGAAGATAAGTTTTTCACAGAAAACAAATTAGTATCTAGAACTGCCAATTATTTCGTACTATTAGACAAATCCACGAAAAAAAAACTGGATGTTGAAGATTTTGCCTTCGCAGTATCGCTCAGAGGAATGAGAAATATGCAAAGTGGCTTAACCGAATTTCAGTCCGGTTGTCTTCCATCGCATTTAATAATATGCCACTGCTGCATACCTAATTTGCGAAGAAATCCAGTTACAGGTCATTGCGCGTTGCTTCCTAACGCCCCGGCGTGACATTGTGCGATTTAAAATATTAGGTAGGAAGAAGCTTTCAAGAGGGATTGTGGGCCCATTAGGTAAGTACACCACTACGCTTGTGTGGGGTGAATAATGGCGCAGACAAATATCGCAAGTGTATTAGGTGGGAATTCAACCTCCACCTCCGGAATGCGAATTCAGAAGTGTTAACTGTGTAAGATAAAAATGATTGAGCTTATTTTGAACGGTTTGAAAATGTTTTGGAAACTGCCTAGATTCCTTTTATAGAATGAGTGCGGTTAATTGATCACTTCTGAAAGCACTGCTTGATATTGCTATGGACCCGAACACGTAATTCATTCGTCGATCAACTAAAATCATGAAATCGATAGGAACGTAAATATCTTACTAATACGCTATGTCTTACGCTTACGTGCCTTGAAAAATTAACTTACTTAAATCAATTCAGTGCCCGCACATTTAAACGTTACACTTTAAATAAGACGTTAACGTATGCGACTATGTTTCCTAAATCGCTGCCCACTTATCTAAGATCATGTCGGTCAATGCGTACATTAGAATATACACAGAAGCGATTTTTTTAAAACAAATAATTTAAAAATAATAATTATCCACTAAGCAGTTATAAAAATATTTTACTGTCAAGTTACTTCTGTTAATATTTATCCTCCTGTGTTTATAGCGGAATCACTCTTGTTAACAGCGCTATAAGCTAGTGTGGAGTAACGCATAGGCTCATCGAGTACGTCAAAATTATCCCATTGCTTGTACTATTGTAGTCAGTAGACTTTAAGGTCCATTTAATTTTTTTTCAACTGCAATACCAATTTTATTATTTTAACGATTGCCCATTATGCATGATTAGTACGTTTCGATTTCATTTTTCTTTATATTTATTTAGTATTCTTAATAATTTAGCATTGTCAGTTTTTTTCTTGAATTTATTTCTGATGTAAAATGTTGTGAGTTATGCATTGTTATTCCTATTTCTGCAGTTAGATGTATGTAAATTGATGTGATGTTTGTAAGTGTAACAATATGTTTTATTTTGTGTGCTTTAGTGTATTTAAAATTCAAGTTTTGCCAGTTGCTGTGTCATTGAACGGTGTTTACATTAAACTTTGACCTGAAGGACATACATGAACCATGCTGGTTTTGTATTTCTACGTTTAGTTTTCTTTCATGATGAAAGTTAATTTAGCGTGATATATTATTTAATATTTTTAATTTTTCTGCAATAATGGGTTTACGTGGATCTTTATTATTCGAAGTTGGTGGCAGGAAGGATTATTTTTCACCTTCAATTGCTATTTATGTTTAAGGAAACGCGTTGTTTCGTTTAGACGCATAAAGTGACAATTACATTCATAATGTATCCCGACGAACTTTTATGCCCATATCGACGCCGACATTTGTATTCAAATTGTGCCGTAATGACTAGCAGCGCTTTGTTGGATCAAAGAACAAACTATAGTCTTTCGTCTCTCTACTGCCGAAGGCTTGTAGTTCAAATGAATATTTCTTAGAGATGTACTCGACCGTGTGTGTGGTGCTAAAACGGGTATTTCTCATTAAAAAGATAATCTGGACATATTGGAACCTGCTTCTTCGTCCATAATCTTATTCAACAACTTGCTGGTGCGATATCATTTAATGAATACTAATGAATACCCTAACCAAACTTGATCTAACTTAATACTACCAAAATCACCCTACCTAGCAGTTTCTGGATGGGAGTTCTTCCAGTAGATTCAGCAGCCAAAGTTAACCGGTAATGAGCTTAAAGCTTATAGTCCATTGGTTCTGATAACGAAACAGTACTCTCTCGGCTAAAGTGCTGCACACATCCAAACATTTCTTTTTTGCAACATCGGAAACCATGAATTAAATTAAACCTGAGATTATTTAAGGACAAATTACTTCTGCTGAGTTTGATATTATTTTTCAGTGAAATAAAGTGTAAATACTGCATGAAAATTATTTTTGCGGAATTTGATTAAGACCTTTTTCTGAGATACAATCTAAATGCGGCCAAAATACTTGACAGTATGCGAGATATATCGTTCATATTTTACCTGGCACAACCATTTCGTAATATAATATAGCAAGTATAACTGCTAGTTTAGAAAATATTTATAATGAAAATGTTTCTAGGGCGATCTTATGTCTTTGTGTAGTAGAGAGAGGAAGTGAGTTTCAAAGGTTTAATGAACTGCAGTCGCAATTTGTATGCAATTTGTATCTGTTTCATCAATTTGAAATTCTACAGCTGTATAGAGTGAGAGTTATTTTTTGTCACCAATATTGCCAGTGTCAGATTCAAGAGAAGTGAAACGAAAAGACTTGCTGGGGCCTTACTGCCTACACAAGGAGGAAGTGAAGAGACCAACTCCGCGTTCCGTAGAATCAAATTGAATGTTCATGTGGCTGTTTGCCTACGTTGCCAAACTATGTGCATGGCTTCGTTAAATAAAGATCTCTTCCAAAACTCGCTCCGGATTTATGAGCACTGTCTGCTTACAAATAACGCCCAAGATAACTTACCTGATTGTTTACAAGTGTCGGTTTCGTGTTTTCGAGTATGACATCTTCTGTACGAGATGTTTGTGTAGTTTAAGGGTGCGCGGAACACCTTTATAATTAATATTACGCCATGTAACGGCATGGTTAAGGCTGAACTTCCGCATAGAGGCAGTGGGGAACCTGACGCACTAACCTTTAGCAGCGTTAATGAAAACCGCCGTATTGTTGTGAAGGTTCACAAGAGGCCCCAAATATTGCATTCAGCAGACATCTGACTAAGCTGCAATGCCAGAACCTGACACATTACTTGTTTACAAGTTACGTAACTTATCTACTTATATCACTTCAAGCGAGGGTACATTTATGCTTATTTAATCTAGGTTAATATAAACTATTCCGCTAAGGCGAAGTCGGAGATGTGAAACTAATTCTGAATGAAGATTTATATACGAATCTTCTGGTAAAGTCTTGAACTTTTGTGAAAATTTCAGGTAATTAGAACATACTTCACTGTCAGTTTTGGTCGCAAGTTACCATGAAAATGAATGAATTTGTAATCAACTGTAATATCATTGAAAACAGCTGAAAGCCACAGGTTCTGCATTTCATATCCTATCTTTGTTGCAGTAATCCATCGCCCTGCTATGTCCAGTTTGACGTGGAGCGCATCGCTTAATAATTACCCTCCTTCATAATTTATGTGTACGTGCGCGCCTACGCATGCAAACAGGCCAAAACTACTCAATATCATCAAAGTAGTTGAATTTATTCATACATAAGGAAATACAAACTGTTAATTATTATGAATTTTTTACATAACTTTTAGCATGCATTTGTTAAGAAATTTGTGTTCAACATTAATATCTTCAGGTATTTAGTAATCATGGCTCTCTCTGTATGTATTGTTGTGTTTGCTTGCCATGTGCAGATGTTGTTTGTAGCGTTTTTTTTTTTTGCAGGGCAGGTAGTGGTTGGTGTGTAGCAGCTGGCGGTGTGTTTCTTGTCTGACGTCATGTTGTTTGTTTTTCCCCGCAGGTTTCCCAGCAGCCGCATACGCCGCGTACGCGGCCGGTAGAGGGTACTCGGGCTACCCTAGTTTCGGGCTTCCATATCCTACAGGTAATCACTTGGCGAGCTTGCATCACCATCACCACCCCCTCACCCTCCTGCCGTACCCGCTGGACCACCTCGGTGTGTACGGCACCGCGTCCGCCGGCCTCCACGCCGTCCNTTCCCACCGCGTGAATTAGGGCCCGCCTCACGACGGCGTAGCCTTCCTCTTCCGGCAGTAGTGCTACTGCCGCCGTGTGAACAACCCGCATTCTCATAATTTCTTCCCCACTAAAACTTTTGAAAATTATAGGCTGTTCACGATTAACTGAGCACTTTTGGAAGCCCTACTCACGATCTAATTTTTTTCTCATTTCATATCTTCCCGTAATATGTATTATTCGTAGACTAAGCATGAGGTAGACCGATAGTTTATCGCCTTCTGCGCATGTACCCGACGTAGACCTACAAAGTCACACGGTCAGCAGTGATGAACCTATTTGTTTCAGTCTTAATTTTAAAAATTAAAGCTCTTATATAAATAAAATGCTTTAACCAGTTTGAACTTGATCTGATTGCATTGAAAATCCGTTAGTATAAGCAAACACATATATCAAAGCACTTGTGTATATAACCAGTGTTCCAACCTCAAATTCTATCCACGTCGTTTTACGATAGTCGTATTGGCAGAAAAGCAGTCCAATATTGGAACATGTAACGTGGCTACCGCTCATCTCGGGCGTGCACTCTACCCCATTTCCCTCAATGGTAATATTAACATTTCCATTGGTCGTCTCACTTTATTCGTGCGTCATCGAAGCGAAGCAGTAGAATTCTTAGGAAAGTAAATGTGTCAATAATATGCAGAATCGTCCTCTGATGTGTATTAAACAATAAACTTTAACTATAGTAGCAACTAATTTACTTGTTACGTGTTCATTTCAACGGCAAGTCTTAGAACTTTTTTATTGATTTGCTGCCAACTTAACTGAGATCCTGCATGCATGCCAGTGTGTACTGTAGCACACGTGTAGTTATGGGTAGTACATTTTTTTTTAAACGTTGATTTCGAAAGTGTTTACTTTACCTTGAACAGCCTTTACTTGTAACTCAGACACAATATTCACTGAAAGGAATATTTCACTAAATTTACTGAATTATAATGGAAGTTTTTAACCTACACAGTATGGAATATTGATCACGTATCAATGTGCAAATATACGAATGTTACATTACAAAGTTGGGAACTTCACGATGAATTTCATCCATTCCTTAATAAATGTACAAAGTTGCCGTGGATTCACGGAAAAAGAATATTTATGATTAGTACTTTCTCAGTTCGCGTGTACAATGTTACGGTACATTTGCGAACAATTTCTTAGAGAGTGTGTGTGCAAAACTATACTAATGACTAGGAGACGTGCAAAAATTGGCGTTATTACTTGATCAAATGTTAGAATTCAATACCCTATACCTACGTGAGCGCAATTCGCGATTTCATTGCCTACTGGAAACTATGCTGTGTCACTTACCTGAGTTACCGCTTCGCTGTATATTGGTTGCTCAACCGTTCAGCCGTAACTACTTACTAGAAACGTCCTTGTAACGCACCACACAATTTGTCTGCCAAAGACAGAAGTCAGACAAGCACACAGCGTCTTCAAGTTTAGAGTGCAGCGACCAAATAATAACGTGAATTTTACAGTTCACTCCACGCCATGATTATAAACTTGGAAAATTAGCGGGTTCATTCGGGGACAAGTTGGACTTCAAACATTTGTACGCTTGTTTTAATTTCGCAAATCGGCCCACGCCCTCTGGATGACTCTTGAGCCAATAATAAACACTCAGCGGAAAACAGTCTATATCACCGCCTCGCACTGAGGCAGCAACAAACAGACGAATATGAAATACAGTAGAACCTGCGCGTCATTGAACTCGCGTGTTTTTCCATGATGAATTCAGGCGGTCACCTACCTGACTCTTGAAGTGTTTTGCAGCATTTTACTTTTATTTAAGAAATTATTATAACATGTCTTTACTGTGTTTGCCTTCGGAAAGAAAACATGCCTCCAGACGAGGATTGAATGGTGCTTTCAAGGCGTCACACATGCTGTAAATATTATTTCTGAGCCCTCCGCGACATCGTTGCTGTATCTTAAAACATACCACCAAGACACGAGCGAAATTACACTTGGAGCCTGTATTGGATGTGACTGAGAGCCGGTGAGGGTGATCGAGGTATGGAGCAGCGCCGGAATGAAGAGGTGTGGGAAACGGGAGATCTCCGGGAAAACCCACCGACCAGCGGCATCGTCCGGCACGATTCCCACATGTGAAAATCCGGGAGTGACCCGGCCGGGGATTGAGCCCGGTTCGCCTGGGTGGGAGGCGAGCAGGTTAACCGCTGAGCCACCGTGGCCCCTCGCCTGTGTTGAACTTTGCTGCAGACTTACTATCAGTAAAACGCTAGGGTCGCCGCGTGAAGTTATTTTAGGCACACGCAGTATGAGAACACTGCAAGCCAGTTCGGAGCCTTGCGCCTGGCGGAGATAGCGCACTTGTTGTACATGTTAAAGAGACACAGTATACATTCAGTCGTCATTTGTGAATCTTGTCGTGACGGAAGCCTTCGTAGTTTCGCACTACGTTTCTAATGTTACGTACTGACAACTTCTAGACCTCCAAGCAGGAAGGCAGGCGAAACGCTGAGAAGGCGACGAAGAAACAAATTTTACGTAACGGTAGTGAAAATTTACTTTAAGAATCAGTCCCTTCCGAAAAGAATTCCCGCCGCCCGCGCAGTTGACATAAACGAAGCAAATTTACGCAGCTTTCGTGCATGTAGATTATTTTCTTCTCGTGACTCTGAATTCTTGCAATAGCAGATGATACGTTCCATGTTTGATATTCTTTCCGTCAATACCGTAGGGCTTGGCTCCGCTGCTAGCATGGTGCTACACATTTGTGGATTCGTTTATGAATCTCTACCTACATCCTGAGCGAATAATGTGCTCCAGAAGTAAGCCGTAGACGTAAGCCAAAGATGTTAGACCAGTGTGCGGTGATTCGTAGCAGTCGGATCAAAGTACAAGCGTGCAATGTCCGTGAAAATATAGTCGGAGATGTTTATACTTGAACTCATCGTTAGTAGGCCTTTGTGGATGGCACGTTCTTATAATTTTATGTATTAATTTCAGGTAGATAATGTGAACTGTGTACGTTTAGGTGTAAATGTGCAAACGTAGTTTTCTTGCGTTGTGGCATTCTGCTTTATGGTGAAGCATGTCACGCTAATGTATTTATGTCGTCGTGAGTAACTGGGAATCAGAATAGATGTTAGATGGCAGTCATAGCTCAATTACATGAAGAAAAAAAATGTTTTAACTAAGCTCTCAAATAATTTTCAATTTTCGTGACCCTTAAATAGTAATTGGGAAGTTCTATTAGACACAACAATAAAATTTGTTCCTATTTCGGCACCCGAGGAAATGTCTGTTAAGTGACGTCACTGACATCTTAAAATTACGTTACTTGCAATAGACATATCGCATTTAATTGTCAAATGTGTGATAGCTGAAAATAAGTCATTCCTGGATATCGATCCAAAATGCGAGAAAGGAACAAATTTTCCTATTTAAAACTTAATGCAACTCGTATTTTAAAGTTAAGACAATTGTTACTTAATACGTTTATAAAGATGCAAACTGCTGTAATACCACAAAACTTTTTTACGAAGTACGCGCAGAGCAACGTTTACTGTAAACAAACCATTTCCGGGGAAAATAATTGATGTTACAATGTTTCCTCGTCGTCCGTGCTTGTTATTGTTGACGTTTTCAATTGTTATGAGACTGTATATTATAAAATATATTGTATTGTGTTGGAGGACGCATATATTTGTAAATTTGATTTTGCTTTTAACTGCAAAGTCATCTGAAATACTGCTTTAAGAAATAGTTTCAAGTAATCACTTCGAAAGAGGCTGTGTTCAATAACAATCGCTCATTATTTTTTATATAATTCACTTGATACTGTCCAAACATGTTAAAAATGCGTGAATACGATGTAACACCAAATTCGGTATAAAATTTATTGAATTTTTATGGTATGTTATTAGTAACGATAATTTAAAAAGTAGCAAAGTCAATAGCAGAGTTTTTTTTCTATGAAAGTAATTTTGAAACTAAACTGCATATTATTTATCCCCACTTAAATGTTACATATAAGATGTACACAAGTTCAATCGTCTTACAGAGCTCTTGAAGTAAAATGCTAGAAAAAAAATTACTTTTCCGTTACCCATAATTAGAGGGGTCCAGTAGTGATCACAAGAAATTAGTTTCAAAGTTTAAAATGTTATACTAATTTTCAAGTTGGTAAAAAATGAGTGGATGTTTTCAAATTTTATCTCTTTATTCCAGCCCATCAAATGAGCTGTCCCAAGTTTTGAATACATATATGTATATTTTTGCAAATTCAGCAGTAATTGTTACACTTAATTGTTTACTTACGAGTCGGCACCATAACAATATATTGTTCTCATCAATTTTCATTGGAACGTAACCCGTCCTTTATGTACAGTCCTTCCACATAAAATATTAAAGCAGCATTTCTTCCGTTATAGAAAACGAATAATTGTCAAAACTAAGTGTGTCTTTTCAGTTAAAATATTTCTGTTTGCTACAACAACTGTTATCTTTTAATAATGTTGTGCTATCTTAAAATAATACATGATCGGTAATATACACTTTATCAGAGCATTTGTTTTTCACGTAAGCCATTTATATGCTTTTAATACAGTGCAATTTAATATTGGATTTGATTTTGTTTAGTTCAATTTCTTCATTTTTCCCCCTGATATTATTGGCTTCTAATGTAACAGGGCGCTAACATTAGGATAACGGACACATCGTTTTAGCATTGATATGTCTCTGTGTGATGTAACTGTTCTATTTCATTTAGTGTAAAATTATGTGAAATTACGAAACTAACATAAACATTGTCCATTGCCTTAAGTGTTGCACTACGTACATTACTCCAAGTGGCTTATATGGAAGTATGAGAAGTCTGAGATCGTAAAAAAGTAATTTAGTTTCCTGCTATGCCTGCCTGCGTGCGATTTGCGTATGAGATTTATTGGAAAAAGGTATTGTTTTCACGTAGCCATTAACAATTTTTCTCGCAATTAGAGAACTGTTGTAGCACCGGAATATAATATTCTCACATATTCGTACTTAACTGTCATTTCTTTAGATGTATCTTAGATGTAGATATATTACATATGTAAACGTAGCTTCTTAAATAAAGTCTTAGCATTGTAACAATTCAACGTGTATTTAAAGCAATAATAAATAGATGAAAATCTAAATAAATATTCATGTATAGAAAATATTCACCTAGTATCATTTTAGAAGTGCAGCTGTGTAGAAATTGTGGAAGTTCTGTTAAAAACGTTCTAATAATAAATAATTTTAAAAAAATTATGAGAAAGTAGATATCAGGAATTTAGGTGATGCATTTTAGTGGCAGGTTGTCTTAAAAACCTAGGTGTTTTACACGGCATTAGAATGCAAAATATATATTTGAAATAATACGTTGTATATGTAACAAACACTTAAATCGTAGTTTAAATTACCGCTAATGTTACATTTTAGCTAGAAATGTTAGAATTAATCTTTTTTGTTGTTCGTAACAAGAAAGCTAGTACTTGAAAATTATGATGTAAGTTAGAAAATACCTGTACTTAATGTCACTGTACATTTATCATCCCTAGTGTAGTTCTAATTCGAGGAATACGACTATTGAAAACCTTCAGATTTAGTGAGTGTTAGCATGAGTGCGTAATTATATTCTTTCGTACCGCAGGTCCGTGATATCCTCATATTTAGTTCTTATCACCCGTGATTTTATTTTCGTACAAGTGAAAGGTAATAATGATTTGTGAATGTATGTGTAGGACTTAATAGTTCGTGTAAGAGACTTCTTTTGGAATTTGCTATAGGGTAGTGAGCAACAATAACTGTATTATTAAATATGTCGTTGCTGTCCTTTGCTTTATCATTGTTCAGACACATAAAAACCTTATTATGCCAGTCGATAAGTTAATTCATTGGTAACTTTGATTTATAGTATCCCTCTGTGAATCTAATTACTCCTAT
Source organism: Clitarchus hookeri (assembly GCA_002778355.1). Classification (NCBI taxonomy): domain Eukaryota; kingdom Metazoa; phylum Arthropoda; class Insecta; order Phasmatodea; family Phasmatidae; genus Clitarchus; species Clitarchus hookeri. The sequence goes on from NQII01000116.1 coordinate 631,055, forward strand.
CCAGTCATTTTCATTTGGTTACGTGTTTTTAGTATGCAAGTTCACAGCTGACGGCATGGAGGCTAATACCACACGCACCTGCTTCCCATGTTATCGCTTCATTTCAGAGTGAAATGTAACCATTCCAGACATGTATGATCGTTAATGTCACATGACAGATGGAGCTCATTCAAAAGTGACTTTTCGTTCTAATACTTTGTTACAGCGACGCTTAAATAATCTGAGATATATCAGTATTGGTTCCATTTATTATTACACATTTGTTATTCCGTGTTACTACAAGTACTTTTGTGCGAGAAGTGAGATTTTGCCGTGTGTATGAGTTTGGAACTGTATTTTATCAACATAAATAATACACATATATTTTTTTATTGTTCAATTACTATTCAATTTTAATATTGTCATGTGAAAGTGCATGGATTATGTGGGTATCGTTAAGACTTTGATGCAAATGCAGCAGTTCGGAAGTGGTAAGTTACTAACCCAAATGCAGTAATATTAATTTCCAACGTGTTTTTAATAACTTTATGAAGAGTAGAATATCGTTTAGCAGTCTACAGAACGTACACATTATTGAAAAAATTTACATATATAGTATTAATTTGATTTAATTTAATGTCCTGTTAAGTGATTATTACTTAGCATTTATTGTTGAAAGTGTTGTTGCCCCACCATATGTGTGAAAGATATGGAATGTGTGATTCTGTTGCCCGTGATGTATATTGTTAATATGTTAATTTTGTGTCAGACATATCTATTTGTTAAGTGTGCTGCGTTATGGAAACAAAAAGTGTTTACTGTGAAGTAAAGACACTTGAAGATATTTAAAGACATTATAAAGTGCAATCGATTGTTTGTAAACATACCCTAGTCTTATGTGTGTTTATACCAGCCAATTACAAAATATTGCCTCCTACCATTGCTGTTAAAAACAGTAACACTGATACTGAAGAACTGTTTTGATGAGATGAAAATACCAGCGTTTTTCAGTGAAATTAAAACTATATGTAACAATAAAAATGAATTAAATATTTCATTATGTTTATCCAACCTTTTTCTTTCCACAGTTTTGTTCCATGTTGTGAAAATAATGTTGTTGGTTTTCTTTTAAACTGTAAAAAAAAATTTACTCATGCTGAAAGTGCTATAANAACCTTTTTCTTTCCACAGTTTTGTTCCATGTTGTGAAAATAATGTTGTTGGTTTTCTTTTAAACTGTAAAAAAAATTTTACGCATGCTGAAAGTGCTATANTTTGTTCCATGTTGTGAAAATAATGTTGTTGGTTTTCTTTTAAACTGTAAAAAAAAATTTACTCATGCTGAAAGTGCTATAAAAATAATTTTTTTAAATTACAGTTACATAAATGAATCGATTCATCTAACTTATTGTGAGCCTCTTTGGTGGTGTTTAATAGTACTTTTCATGAATTTATCTTAATAAATATGTTTATATCATTTTAAAAAATTCTAGTTTTAACGTATTTTAAATAATGCCATTGGGATTAAATACATCTATTATAAAATGTAGGCCCCAATTATAAAATATTTGCCTTTGAAACTCACCATAATATACGCTAACAAATTATTTTCACTGTCAGAGTCCTTTTAATAATGATTTAATTGTTCGCCTTTCTTTTACTTCTTCCATAATACACACATAAATACTTTCCAGATATGCATATTATTTATATCCTCCCTTATTCTCTTTCTCGCGACTTATAGCTAATTGCTTGAAGTGATAAAGAAATTAATAATAGTTCATGGATACTAACAAGGCAATTATTAATAATAAGTCGTGTAGTAAAAGACGCAGATTAATAACATTTTTGATCAGATGAACTGTCGGTATTTTTAAAATAGACGGAACTGCGTAGTTACTTGNAGACGCAGATTAATAACATTTTTGATCAGATGAACTGTCGGTATTTTTAAAATAGACGGAACTGCGTAGTTACTTGATAACACAAGGCAACTGTCCGCAATACTGGAATGCGCTGTTTCCACATATTTTTCTCAGAAATAAGCTTAAGTGTGCGAATTCTTAATTAATAAAAGAGCTGAGTAGGGTCCGTCTTTGTTTATATGACTCATCCAGTAAACAGTACAATGCAATACTTCAGCTCTTGTGTTACGATATCAGTTACTTCCATGTGTATGGCGGTGTTGGTGAATACGGTTGTCCAACGTGATGTGTCAACTTCAGCATCTAAGTACGTTGCGCATACGTGTCTCAAAGGTCCCAGTTTTGTGTGTTGTAAACTTAACTTTAACATCTTCATATTTGTTGTTTTATACGAAAGCTTCAGCTAAACGACTTAAATGACAGTGAAGGAAACGTCTTATATTTGGCTTAACCAGTTCCAGGACAGGTTACGTAATTTGTAGCCCAGTGTAAAAATTATTTTTGTTCGACGGTAAAAACTACATAAAATTTTGCAAGTGTACTCCGTGTGATAATCCGTTCATGAGAGTCCCGTGGTAATGAAGTACGCATTATAATGATAGATAAATATATTTTTAAAGAGCAAACTAGATTGTAATGATTCAAAAGAGTCCACGGGTGACATTAATATGTTCGGTTCCGGAATCACAGAACATAAGAAAAANAGACGCAGATTAATAACATTTTTGATCAGATGAACTGTCGGTATTTTTAAAATAGACGGAACTGCGTAGTTACTTTGATAACACAAGGCAACTGTCCGCAATACTGGAATGCGCTGTTTCCACGTATTTTTCTCAGAAATAAGCTTAAGTGTGCGAATTCTTAATTAATAAAAGAGCTGAGTAGGGTCCGTCTTTGTTTATATGACTCATCCAGTAAACAGTGCAATGCAACACTTCAGCTCTTGTGTTACGATATCAGTTACCTCCACGTGTATGGCGGTGTTGGTGAATACGGTTGTCCAACGTGATGTGTCAACTTCAGCATCTAAGTACGTTGCGCATACGTGTCTCAAAGGTCCCAGTTTTGTGTGTTGTAAACTTAACTTTAACATCTTCATATTTGTTGTTTTATACGAAAGATTCAGCTAAACGACTTAAATGACAGTGAAGGAAACGTCTTATATTTGGCTTAACCAGTTCCAGGACAGGTTACGTAATTTGTAGCCCAGTGTAAAAATTATTTTTGTTCGACGGTAAAAACTACATTAAATTTTGCAAGTGTACTCCGTGTGATAATCCGTTCATGAGAGTCCCGTGGTAATGAAGTACGCATTATAATGATAGATAAATATATTTTTAAAGAGCAAAATAGATTGTAATGATTCAAAAGAGTCCACGGGTGACATTAATATGTTCGGTTCCGGAATCACAGAACATAAGAAAAACTGGTCTTGTGAATTTGCTGACATGTCGTCGCAAACGGACGTGATGGACGTTCGTGTAACGTGCACATTTTCTTAGCCGCATGGAAACTGTTACTTTGATAGTTGTAAGGGCGCATATGAGAAATTGCACGGCACCATTATCGATTTATTAAATTAGCAGGCGGCTTGCTTGGTAATGACAAGTTACTGTGAACGAAGTTACTGTCCTACTTCAGCGCAGCTGGTGTTGTGGTGTTATTAGAAATGAACTGTCCTATGTGCGCCACCTTCTGTCCAGGAGTGCAGCATTTAATAGACGTGCATACAGAAGCGACGTGTGTCGGTGTCCTCAGCTGCTGATTGGCTGCGCGTTGTTCTCGAATGTGCAGCCACAGAGTAGAGAAGTGCAGAGACGAAGTGGCGTGGCGGTTGCTTTGATTTCGGCGTGCCCATTCTCTGACTGGTTGCGCGATGTTCTGGGGAGGGGCCTTGTTTCTTATTGGCTACTGCGTACTGCGAAAGGTTCCCTACTGGCTGGCCTGCCGGCCGAAGAGTTAAGTCGCCATGCGAACGGCATTCCAACATTTCGCAGACCATTGGCGCCATTTTGCTGGCGCGTGCGTCTGGTTCGCGGTATGAGCGCCTGTTTAACCTCTGTATTCTGAAGTATAGGCTGTTCACGGTAAAGTGAGCACTTTTGAGGCCCTAGTTACTTTTTTCCTATCAGCCATTTTTTATTCTGCCACCACTTTAAAATATATATTGCCATGTAAGTAATAAACACGGTGTGGTGTACATAACTCTCCGGACTTCGAAGTTACCGTTTAAGACTGCAAGAAAATATGTTTATTGACCATTATTCCAAATGAGAGAGCTTCAAAAAGTGCTCACTTTTTCTTGAATAGCCTATACTCATGTGTGGTTAGGCATTTAAATGGGGTCTGCAACGGCGTGCGCGGTTTCCTATTTGTCCTGGCCGGCACGCGGCTAGACCCTGACGTCCGAAATGCCTAACGCCGTGTAGCTAGGGCGTCCGGACCATTTAGTGCGGGTATGTGGCTGCAGTTTTAGGCACACGTGCCAGTTTCGCTTCTGTATGTGTGGGTGTTCTGGACATGCAGTGAGTCNGTGCGGGTATGTGGCTGCAGTTTTAGGCACACGTGCCAGTTTCGCTTCTGTATGTGTGGGTGTTCTGGACATGCAGTGAGTCTCTCCCAGAAGCGTCGTGAAGAAGTGGACGAGCACCAGGGTTAAACGGGTAGCGCTCCGGCACGGGAGCCCACGTCTTCCCTGCCTCAAACATTAAATATAGAGAATACTAGTGAACGAAGAAGCCGTGCGAGGATATCTCCACATATTCTGAAATAGTTTTCTGGTTCATAAAAAATTAACTGAGTAATGGCTTCCCTTTACTCGTGTCGCCTTGATGCGGTATGCCAAATAATTTAACCTTTTCAGATCCACTTTATAATGTATGGTAGCAGGAGTTGCAAATAAGAAGTTCTTTGATGCGTTCTCTACTTGTAATCGTTCAACAGTTGAACATTATTTTCTACATGTTTACCATATTACATTTTTTTTTNTGATGCGTTCTCTACTTGTAATCGTTCAACAGTTGAACATTATTTTCTACATGTTTACCATATTACATTTTTTTTTCGTGGTAATGTGAAATAACAGTCTGAAAAAAATGTGAAAATTACGGAAAATTCCTTTTCAGAAACGAAATAAATGCACTATAGGTATTTCAACTACATATCTTGTTTCTTACACATCTCAAAATTGAACGAATTTTATGTATCGTGTCAGAACTTAAAATAATGGCCCATGTCATCAGAATGTCATGAAAAATATTTTACTGTGAATTTTCTACGCTACCGCGTGTATTTCAATTTTAAATTTTGAGATAAATTTTTAACCTGAAGTAGTTACATCTTAAATGTAGGTGAACCAAATATCGGGTTTCAATTAAATTATAAAAAGCCACTCTTGTGACTTCAAGAAACTGTTAAAGGAAACCATATTTTGTGTTAAAATAACTTTTTGAAATTTGTACTAATAAAGGTTTCGAGTTAAAATTCTTATATTTGCTCTTTAAAAATATAATTAATGTTATTTCGAAATCGTAGAACATTTTTATAAAGTTTCCATTGATATCGTATTACAAAACAATTTAAATCTTCAAAATTTATAAGAAAAAAAATTTTCTTGGACGGTTGCAAGATGACAAAAGTACCTGTTTTTCTGTCCCAACGAATGAGCTGGATGCTTTATGTTCGTCTATAGTGATACGAACCAGACATTACCTAGAGTAGTAACATGGTTTACGAGTCAATTACATACAGGAAAGATCTCTAGGTACTGAGCTTCTGGGCGTATAGTACCGACTAAATATAACACTGCTGGGCATACGTGCTCAATTGTGTGCGCTGGATCTGAATGAGTTAAGCCAACCGTCGCTCTTTCTGAGCGGTCAAACAACTGATCAAATGTGTGTCAAAGTGAAGAGTGGCGGAAAAGCACACTCGGGTGATTGCACGAAGGCGCAGCGGGGGAAATATAACCGTTTACGTATTTACTTCGCGCAGGGCCAGGAAATTACTCCCCAAAAAACACGGAGAAATAATCCAGTGGTTTCTTTCCTTCCACAGTATTTTAATAGTCGATATTTCAAGTGCAGTATTACTTGCAACATCATTGACGACGGAGCGGACGAGGTCAGTAAAATGCACTGAAAGTCGGTTCGCATTGGTGTAGGCACACTGGAGAAAAAGCGCAGTGTTTCTTTCTTCTTTTTTTTTTTATCCGTACGTGCGCGAGTACAAGTCACTGCAATCTGTGCCTTAGGACTCGCGCTGTGCAGCATTGGTAGGGCGAGGGTCGGAGTTCGTGTTTCTCCCGCCAGATGTCTCGCTAATCGGCCGGCTGGTAAGCCAGACCCAACTGTTTTTCCGTCTTGCTCCGAGTGTTTCACTGTTTTAGAGAATGTTTGCAGCTTTTTTTCTCCCTCTTTGTAACGGTATTCGCACTTTGAATTTATTAGTATTTGAATTATCCCTCAAGCTTCACTTAGATTCCAGCTTTAGAAGTGATAATTTACCCGTATGAAACTTATTTGAAGTATTCATGCCTTGTAATACACATCTTTGGAGGTCCTCGAAAATTCAAAAGTCTTGGTTATGTGATTTATTCTTCATATCATCGTATGTTATTTCACATTTTAATTACTTTATGTTACTTAAAATTTATTTTGTTTATAATCCTCATAGTTGTTATTTCTCTTTCGTTTACTCATTCATTAATTTGACGCACAGATTATTTCTTTCCCACTTTGTTCGTTTTTAAATGCCAGTTTCATATATCAGTAAAAAAAACTTGAAAAAATTCACTGGAATAATTTTGTACGATGTATTGTACAATGCAGTAGCATTTAGACTTCCTTGCACGTCTGAGTGTGACTTAAGCTTAATAAACACTGCCAAGTAACGAAATGCTGTTATTGTCAGTACTTATAAAATATCATTTCTTTATTCTCGCATATAGAATCCTATGGACGTTCGCCAAAATGCATATTTTGACAGCTTTGATTTCCTGGCTAGTATAACCAGTATTCTTTGTTTTTAAATGTAAAGTATACTGCAGTCAAGACCTAATATTTTTCAAATATTATTTTATCATATTTGTAAATAGTTATTACGTGTTGTTGACTACTGGGCTAGAATACTGCGCATTTTGAGATTCGTATGTGTATTTGACTGAAGAAAAACCAGTTGGTGTACTTGGTTAATGTAGGTGCAGTGTAATTTTTGTATTGATAGTGCCTGCTACTAGTATGCAGTGTCTCCTGTTTAAATATAGTTTAGTAAGTAGTTGAAATCAAGGACAAGTTGGCTACTTAATAACCACACTGAAGCATTTCGCTGATATACTTAATTTCGAATTATGATAACTTGCACGGCAGTTATTTTTTCTGTTTGTATGAAAATTCATTACATAATTATGACATACCTTCAGCTTCGTTCAGATTGACGTGGTGATTTCCAGATTTCACAGAACAGAATTTTGTTTACAGTATAAATCACAGTTAGGTCTTTTACGATTCCTGCAAATTTACCAGAGATCTTGATATATTTCTAGCACAAAATGCTACAAAATGCTTTTAAATATGCAATGCCTATAGTTGGATAGTATATTTCTCACAGCCTACATCCTCTGTCATTCATGCATACATGATTTTTTTTGCGAGCGATTGTTCTTGTAACTTGCTGCACGGGTTTAAGATAATTTTAACATGAATATTATTGAGTGAAGCCCCTAATCGATAGACAACGCGAGAAACAGGTATAGTCTATTCGCGGTTTCTTCACACTTTTTTAATTAAACATTTGAAAAATCACTTCATGTATGACGTGTTTAGTTATTGCCTAAATATGCCATGTATCACAAGCATTTTTTACCTCTGTTAATATGAAAGTATCGTATTTTTCGTTAAATTGAAGTTATACACGCATTTTATTTATAAATTTTAATCAATTGTTTATAATAAATACGAAGGAAAACACACTGAGAAAACATGTGTGTTGGTTGCACCTAGTAAGAAATAGTTCTCATGCAAACTATCAATACAACTGAGTGCGCACGAATTCGGTGCGTCGTCCTTTAGTGTAATTTTCTAGACTTAGTTAAGCTTGGTTTGCATATATGAGTCGGAGGAATATCATGGAAGTAGAAATTAAGTAGGACTTCAGAAAAGTGTGAAGTAACCGTGAATGGAGTATAACTGCCTCTCGCTGCCGCGGCCATAGACTTTTCTAAAAACGTGCCCCCCCCCTCCCATCCTCTTCCCAACTAAATATTTTAACTCCCCTCAAAAATCGTAAACTACAGCTCCTACAAGCCCCCAATTTTTTTCGCGTTTTATAATTTCGTTAGGTACGGCTTTTGAGTTATAATGTTTGATTGAAAGAAAAACCCGTGCAAAATTCGGAAGGTCAACATCAGGGTTTGAATTCTCTCGTGAGCTGGTTGGCGTAAGGTGAAAGGGAAATACCGTTGATAAGTGAGTTCTCTTTTCGGCAGCGCTGAAGCCGCGCGTTGCAGAATGTGTAAGCATGATTCTCTTTAGAATGCGTCTTATAGCATGTGCTACTCTTCCACCGCCGAGATCAAGGAGCAGCCATGCTCGTGAACGTATTAAGGAGGCGAACAAAAAACTCCCATACATACTTTGATGGAAAGACGCAAGTCAAGATATTTACGTTACGTGTGAGAAAATGGGAAGTTTCGTGTTAAGTAACTGGAGAAACATTCACCTGCCGGGAAACTGTTTGGTAATAACAGCCACCAGTGCAGCGGGCTGAATGTCTCCCCCCGCCTCCCGAACTCATATAGTATTAACGTCGCGATGGACACGACCTTTCATTCATCCTTCGGTCAAGTGCAAGTCTATAAATATTAGTTACGTTAATATGTCACTCTCAAGTGCATGACACAAAAATATAAACATGTTCCCGTGTTCATAAATTTAAACATAACAGTCTGTCAAGCCTCATTAGCGGGTCGAACTGCATTTCCTATCGGTGGAAACTTCACTGGAAGAGCGCAGGCCAGTGTGACCGATAAGGGCATTCAATTCCCGCCATTTGTTTTTGTTGGATTTCTCATCACAAACTGTTTTGCAGATTTTGTATTTTCAAAGTTGGCATTGCTCGATTACTGTTGCTAGAAGGTATCATTGTAGTGATCGCCGGCTGGGAAAAAAAAAATCACGTATTTGTGTGCCAGTTCGTGAGAGCGTGGTAAGCGTGCAACCGCAACTCGAAACAGATCTGTGCTGAGCTGAACTGAATGCTTATTGTTTGAAGAGTCAGCTCGCGCTTTTTTGAAACGCACTTAGCATGATAGACATGGCGTACGTTATTACTGCCTCCAACTCTTTTGTGCGCGTGTGAACAATGGTTACACATTTTCCTGTAATTTTTTGTTATATTTGTTTCGGCTTTCTTTCCTTCTGGATTCACGTCTTTGCCCAGCATTCTATAACATGTCTTAATTTTTAAAGAAAAAACGATTACTTTAACGGTTGGTGAGTCCATCCCCACAAAGCAGAATATGGCATTAATGAAGAAATCATTTTAAAGGATAAAAAAAAATTCGGGTCGACATTGATAACACTAACATCGTCCACGTTTTTGAACACGATCTCTTGAAGCTGAACTAATGTTGGGAATGCTGCTTTTTAATAATTCGGCGGATCACTTGGAACGGTTCATTTGTACTTGTGTCGTGGAGGCACTTTGAAAAAATTGCTTAACCTCAAGCGTATCGTTCCCGACATAAAAGGCAATTTGACCTTGATTTTCTAAATTTTACATATGTAGTATTTATATACCATTTCTAGCACTTTAACTTTCCTTTATAATGTCCGAGTAATTCGTTGGATGAGTCATGTATACAAGATAGGACCTAAGCCCTGTGTCTGTCATATTAGTCATGTTTCTGTAGACCACATGACTTTTATGTAATAGTGAATGTGTCGTTACCTGTTTATTTAAAATAATGCTGTACGTAGCGCCTTTTCGTTACATAATACTGATTAACGTATGCTAGTTAGATGTTTATTGCCAAATGTTTGACGCTCCCAGTTAGCGCATCCAGGAACTATTCACGTGTCCTCTTTATCACTTCATCGGCTGTAGTTTTTACATCCTACAGATAGTGGGAAAATGTCTAACTCCTATTTACATTTTAAAGAGTAAAACGATATCTGAAATACTAAATCTCCCTGTAGATTTTTAATCACTTCCTTATATCGTAGTTTATGGCAGAGCAGGTAGTCTGTTGTGTAGTGAGGTATAGTTAGATTAGGATTAAATATAAAGAAGAATCCAGTGAGAAAATAGAAATGAAGCTCTCTGATGGGGCCCTGAAGTGCTACACAGAAGAAGATTTCAAGCTGACATCTAATTATTGGGCGAGTAAAATGAAATAAAAAATTAAAAAATATTTTTATTAAAATATTTATTTATAGAGTTTTTTTTCTGTGGAAAATTATATAGTTTCGAAATATTTCTTTGTGGTAAATTTTCTTAGTCCGTTCAAAATGGAAGTAAGTTGTAGAACTTTTTATAGTAATAGTTTACTAGATGTGTGTTTTGTTTTATTTTCAGTATTATTAACATAGACCATAAAAACAACTAACATTTAGTGCAAAACTGTAATAGGTGAATTGGTTCGTAGTGAAATACTTTACTAGCTGTTTGTCAATGGTGTTTAGATTCACGTTTTCAGTGTTTCGTAAATTTTCGAATTCATAATTGTGTAAGAGCTGTCGATGTAATGTGCAATAGGAAAAAAAGCAATAGTGTCTGCATTGAAAATAACATGTGTTTACTAACATTTTAGTATAAATAGAAATTGCAATAACGTTTTGATGTTAGATTTATTATATATTAGTGCAGTTGATAGAACTTGAGTCACAGTTCATTGCTTAGTCCAGTTACGTTGTTAATGCTGACTGTAACTGAGGCAGAGTAAACATAGTGCTTAGACTGTAGATGCTAACAACATTGTAGACTAACGTCATGTATGTATGTTGTGAGTGAGTGAGTCGGCCCCGGTTCAGCCTCCTATCAGCTTTGCATTACTACATGTGTATGTTAATTCTAACAATAGACAGTGTATAGTTTAGCCAAAGTGTTTTAACATAATGATTTTGTGAACTTATGGATTAGCCGCAACATTTCTTTCATAGATATGTTTTTTCTTCGTGGCTTCATCTCATAAAGCAATGGTAACTATTTTGTAAAGATGCTAAATTTTAAAAAATAATTGAAACATTTTGACTATTATAGTTAAATTCATCGTAAAGTTAAAGTAAAATTTTGTGTGTGTTCCTTTTGAAGCCAAGAAGAAAAATGTATTAGAGTATTTAGAGCTTAGTGGTCATACTAGAGTAGTGTCTATCTTGTTTTCATAGTCTTTTAGTATCATTCATATGACCCTAATTTTTATATAGTTGTTTTGTCTCTTTATATTGGTGATTCATTTTGGGATTAAATTGGTCGAAACTGCACACAAAACATGTATATTCGTTGATTTGTGCAAATATATACCTTTCTAGAACTGTTGTAATTTCTTTTTTCATCCAGAAGGGAAAGTGTATTTCTTAATGGACGTTTCAAATAATAATTTTAACGACTAAAATGAAAACTACGACATGTGTTTCGTCAGTTATGAAGATTAATTACCCCTGTAAAAACTTTGAAGCTTTAAACAATAATCATATAATCATAAAATTTCATTAAATCAGTCAATAAAATATGTTTGAGTTAAAGCCATTAATACAAATATTTCCTAAACTATTTATTTTGAAAATTTCTTTACCAAATTAATAACTAAACAGTTTTTTTATGTCTGTAATCCATGGGCGCGTTACTTTTTATAAGTGAGCTTTAAGCTCACTTGATGAGCCACATTCTGTTTCGACTATTTCAGAAACAAATCATAATAAGACAAATAAATAACCAACTTTAATTTTTTTTCAACTCACGTAACAGTTGAAAACTTTCATCCACGTCCGTACAATTCGATGTGTTTACACCTTCGATAGGAACCGAAGAATTACACTGCTGGACACGTAAGTAACAAGACATCTTGTACCTTTTTACATAGAGCGCAGTTGGGCATGTTTTTAGCTCACTTCAGCACACACAGACCCTAATCTTCATCCTTCAGTATGCTACCTAGTTTCATACTTCTAATAATTACAAGCATGGTCCAACGTGTACATTCTGTGGTTTGCAAATATTAATGTTCCCTAATGATTATAGTTTTCATTTCATAGTTTAGTGTGTTACATTTTTTTTCTTTTTCTTTTCTTCGTTTTAAATTATTGCGACAGTTAGAATTCGTGTATTTTTTGTATGTCAATTTTTCTTTCAGTTTGATAAAAATTTAAAAACGTTCGTCTCTTTTCGTTTATAATTAATGAAGCTGTTAATTTATTTACATTTTAATATTTAAGTTTTAACTAACACTAATTTGAAGCATTTTATGTTTGCAACTACAAATAAATTCTCCAGTAGTGACGCACAGCGCTCATTAAGTGCACTCTTTTTACAGGCGATTTAAACTTTTTCGTGCTAGTTTCCTCTCAGTAGATGCGCTAGTTTCCTTGTAGTAGATCTGAAAATAGCCTTAGAAAATCATATTGAAAACTGTAAAGGCCATTTCATTTAGGTGCACACAGTTTAGTCGCACAGTATTCTGCTCTCTAAAAGCAACATATATTATGAAAACTTAAAAATATCTGTTACAGTAATAATAGTTAAATATCGTATAATATAAAAATTTTCATGTGTTCTGGTAATTAGGGATTACATTTTTACGGTTACAGGTATCATGCATAATTTAAGGAAATAACTCCCAATTTAAATCTGTACCATGTGCATAGCTTAAAACTATTTGACTTATTCGTCTTCAGCTCTCCCAACTTAAATTTTATCACGGTAGTTGCGTTTATTTGTAATTTATTATAATTATTTGCACAATCAAAATTGTAAAACCTAAACTGTTGTAGTGGAATGTTAGATATAATTTTTAATAAACGTTTCTCTGAATTATAATTTTAATATTTTGACTTATGTAGAAGCACTAGTATGCGCGAAAATGTAAGCACGTCTCATTACACAGCATTTTTAAATACAACTTTATAGGTACTGACACAATGTTTGCACTTATAAGAATGCATTAAAATTAATTATAGAATCAGAAGTACTTCCAAACTGCTTACCCGCACATATTTTTTATTGGGCTTTATCGGATGAAATTTTGGCTTGCATAAACACACAGTTATTAAATTTGTTATGTAATAATTACTTGCATGTTATTATTATTTATACATTATCACCAGTGTAATTATTTGTGTGTAAAGGTGGTGTGTGGCAAAATTTTTGTTGGGTGCTTTGTTTTTGCTGCATTTGTGTTCTCGGATTTTTTTTTGTTCTCGTTTCGAAATGGTTTCCTGTGTTGAGCTTGTACGTGGCCGCTTCTGCAAACAATATCAAAAACCCGGTTTTAGATAATTTTTTAAATTTAACATTATGTTGTTTTCTTTTTCTTTTAATTTCACAACACTAACGAATTTGGTTCATTGATATGCAATTTGATGTTTCTGACGGTTTGGTTTTGTCCCCGGGTTCAAATCGGGTAAACACGATCAAGTTTTCTGCGTGCTGCTGTTGCTGTTGGTGATTCACGCGTGTCCTGTTAGTACAGTACTTTTGTTCGCGTTACGCAACTCGATGCTGGGAAGCATGATGTAACTACGCAGATGTAAATTGTGTCGCTTATTGGTGGTGGTGGGTTCCTAGCCAATCTTCTGTCCATTCCTCACCTGATGCCCTGAAATATTCTCCGAAATCCATCTATACCATGTCTGATGTATCCTCCTGTGAATGCCAAATTTATCAGAAGTGTGTAGAATTTTTTTTCATTACATAAGTGTTGCTTTTTTTTATTTCGGTATAAATAAACGTGTGTTTCTGATGTCAGAAATGTAAAACAAAGAAATATTCTTTCCCTTCGTGATGACACAAATTAAAATTCTGGAGTGTGCTAAAAAATTTTGTTAAAAAAAAATAGTTCTGCTATTTTTTTACATCAAAACTGTTTAGTTGTTTAATGTTAGTTCTACGTGTAGTATTTTTGTTTTTGAAGAGGGTTATTTGTACCGATGTTCTCGAAAGATATTTTCCTTTTTTTCGTCTAATAAAAAATTAAGGAAATTAAAATATTGAAATCATTATGTAATAACTTCAATATAAAATTGAAAAGAAATTGAAAATTTTTTTTACAATTTTATTTTAGACGGATACAAGCCATCGAGTGTATTATACTATCTGGATGGTGTCCCCAAAGTTTCATTAAATTAACTTTTCGCATTGTGCTTTGTTTTGTTAAGAAGTAAAGGTTGCACTTTATAAACGTTTCGAAAGCCGGCAGGCAACATAAAAAGTGTGACCGTAGATTAATTTCATTATAATAGATGACTTTTTTTTTTCTCTTCTGAGGAATTTTGGCTATCTCCATTGCCTCCATTCACAGGGTTCCCAGGCTACAGCTTCTTCCCTCCCCCCACCGCCCCCGCGGGAGCCCCGCCCACCTCAGACCGTGCGGCCAGTGCCTACTTGGACTATGCGGCACACGCCGCCGCTGCCGCCGCC
>NQII01000116.1:645638-667610 GCA_002778355.1 Clitarchus hookeri
ACCAGCACCACCACCACCACCAGCCGCCGCCCCCGCACACCAGGCACCCTGCCGCCACTCAACGTAAGCGCCGCCCCTCGACATACACTCTCACAGCCTAACTGTAGCCGAGCTACACGGCGGCGTTGCCCACCGCGCGTCTCTGTCGCTAAACCTCGCTGCACGCGCCCTCTTTGCTCGCGACACTGTTGAACGCCGTTCGCCGGTCGGTGCTTGGGGACGAGCTTACAGGAAACTAACAGCGTGGCGTAGCCAGTCAGATGGAAGGCCACGTTTAGAGAACCTCGCGCAGTCAGTAGGCGAATTACGTCAAAGTGGCCTGCATGTAAATGGCACTTCGTCAGACTCTGGTTCTGTCGAGCAAGGCTGTTTAGGAAGTGTATGTATGCAGACGGCGCTTTCCTTCTGTGCCCGAGCATTCTCATTCGCTAACAGTGGCTAGCCGCTAGACTTTGTCACGTAGTTCTTCAGTTTCCAACTCCGTTGATGGGGTGGGGCCTATGTATTTTGTTTCTTTCAAATGCATCGTATTTCACCTTCCTTGCAGAACTGTTACATTATTCTCGTTATTGCTTTAGCGACGATTGTTGGCTGTTGTTTCAAGATAACTTTTGTCAAGTGCAGCGTGGTTTAGTCATTAAAGAGGTCTGAATGTTGTAAACTTACTGTGTATTGCTGCACAATGGAGTGCAAGGTTTTTTTATGTTCTATACTCAATCGTTGCTGTGCGTTGAGTCATTCTCGGCGATTTTGTTACCGTTTGGTAACAGTATTATGGAAGCGTTGTTCGTGAGGCAGTTATTGTTATGAGGCGTGTTATCTTGACCAAAGTTAGGGTGAGTGGGGCAAGCTTCAGCGTCAATCATTCTATGGTAAACAGACAACATGTGTTGCTTTGTATGTTTGGCTATTGTTTAACAATAGCAAACTGAGTAGGGACGGAGAGTATCCTGAAAGAANGCAAACTGAGTAGGGACGGAGAGTATCCTGAAAGAAACCCCCTGGTAAAGCGGAACATCATCCCCCCTCCTTCGCGGAACAAGAGACTACTAACCCTTCAGTAGGATGAGCCTTTTAACGTCTCTTAGCCGGCAGGGAGATTGTACTGAAGGAGTTTTAGTCATTAGAAAGTACGAAAACTTCAGCATAAACCTGTTTCATTAGATTCAGACGTTTAAACAGGATCCCTTCTTTGAGTATTTGTGAAGATGCTTTTCAGAGGGAGTTGATTCAGTAGACGCTCCCATCACATCAGTAGGGACCGGTTTCGCCAGAGAATGCTGACTTTAATTGTAACCTGTTTCACTAAACTTTCGTTTCCAGAGGTGGAACTTGGTTATCTAGAATTTTCCACTGATTTACCAGAAGTCAGGTTCAGTAACGAGAAAGACTACCTACCGATTATTCAATATAATGGTTTTTTTACGCGAGATTCCCGACTGCTTAGCAGAAGTCTGAAATTATTCAACTTTTACTTTTTTTTATCAGAAGTTGATATTTATTGGAGACTACCGACCCTTATTAGAAGACTTGTTTTCCACTTGAGGACTACCGCCCCTTAAATAGGGGCCTNATTTATTGGAGACTACCGACCCTTATTAGAAGACTTGTTTTCCACTTGAGGACTACCGCCCCTTAAATAGGGGCCTGTTTTACTAAACGCTACAGATTAGGCAGCAGAAACCTGATCATCTTCCATCACTTTCGCGGAAATCATAATCACTACTTCAATATAGGTTCTTCACCTGAAGTTTCCGTCTCCTCAGTAGAAGCCTTATTTACTATTTCGTCGATCTTTTAGCAGGAGTAGCCATTGGAGTCGACCTAACCTTCACTTTTATCATTTCAGCAACTATCTCAATTCGAATCCAACGTGTGGTGTGTGTGTGTGTGTGTGTGTGTGTGTATGTGTGTGTGTGTGTGTGTGTGTATATATATATATATATATATATATATATATATATATGGCGATGCATCTAAACCCAGTGATCGTTCTAGCTCGAGAGATATATGCAGTTGCACAGGACGAGGTTTTTGGGTTAAAAAGGTGACAAGGCATATGACAACTAAAATTAAATTGTTATGTATTTTATCTGATATGATTAATGAGTTGTGGACTGTGCATAATACCGTACATAACTTTGTAACCGGTCAATAACTGGTAGAAACATCCATTACTTCATTCGTAAATTACATACAGTTGGGAATTGGTGACACCAGTAAGGCCACACAAAATTACGTCTAATATTAGCGAATAAATTTGTTTGCATTCGAAACACACAAGCTGTTGTTTCCACAGTACATATTTAAAATATCATCTCTATGAAGAGGTGGAAGGGAAACATTAACTACATTACTCCATTTCAATGGATGTGATGTGAACAGTCCTCTTAAAATTCAGTATCTTCTTGATCACCATGAGGTAAACGAAGGGAGTNAGTATCTTCTTGATCACCATGAGGTAAACGAAGGGAGTAACACGGTGAATCAATGAAACGCATTTACTGTTTCACGTTTAGGCCTATTCTTTCACAGTTTTGCATCATCAGGCTTTCGTATCATGTGTTCTTGCTTTGAACTTCGGTTGCAGCAGAATGCTTTCTTTCTTTCCCGAAGCCGACATCTCGCATTGTAACGTTTACCGGTACTGGTAAATCTGGATTTATTTCGGAGTGGCGTACAGATAGTCCATATTTGATTTCATTGCNGTAACGTTTACCGGTACTGGTAAATCTGGATTTATTTCGGAGTGGCGTACAGATAGTCCATATTTGATTTCATTGCCTTTGGGAATGACGTTACTGTGTATTTCGAGGTTATAACTTTTTGGTGGGGTTTGCCGTGACGAAGAGAATTTACAACACTACGTCGCGTTAAAAAAATATTATAGTAATTACTCAATTTCTTAGAATGATTGTGATATATGTGTGCTATTACTTTTATTACCTGCCGTAGTCCCCTCAAGTCAGGAAATTACTGAAACATTACTGAGTGTGAAGCCATCTTCTTCGATTTGATTCGATCACTCTCAGTGTTAATGTTTACGTTAACACCCAAATCGCCGAGGACATGAAAAAATATAATTTTGTTATACTGGCAAATGTTAACTCAATAAAGCATTTCATCGGATCGCGAAAATACTAGGTCTGTTGAAATGCAACCAGTTGCCATATTTCGAGACTTCGTGTTGAAGTTGAGCGATGCTGTTCACGATTATACTTATGCACCGCGGTATGTCCGCCACACTGAATCTGTTTGTCGAAGGTCGTCACAAGGAACAGTGGGGTTTTACATAACACATATGTTATTATATGTGAAACAGCGGTTATATTTTAACTGTGCTCTTTGTATGAATTTTGTAATCAGGTAAGTGATGGAATGAACAATTACTTCGAACATGGCCAAAACAGAGTTTTGTTATTAGTAGCTGAAACCCAGAATATTACTTAAAAACCGCGGGGAGGGGGGGGGACAAAAAAAAAACTAGCCGAGGTTAGACGTTGTCAAAAATGTGTACACAACTGATAAAGAACTCCGCAGAGGTAATTAGTTCAGTTATCACTATGTAAGCGAGAGGGAAAAACGCAGTTAGCAATCAAACAAACGAATAACGGAAATGTACACAGCTAGTGTCCGATGGAAAACGTGTTTTTTTTTTTTAATTCTCTGTGTTACGGACAACAATGCTCTGCAGTGGCATCTGAATTAATAATTCATTCAGTCATTATCCAACCGAATGAGAAGTCACAATTGGGAATGTAAAAATATTCCAAACCTCTGGTAGGTTCTCACTGGCAACGATCGCCGATTGATTGGACTGGAAAGGGCTTATTAAAGTCCCCCGGTGTTATCCGTGAAGGCTCATCAGGGGATGCCGTACAAACTAACTTATAGCCTCACTTAAACTAACACCAATGCCTTACCTGGGATTCGAACCCAGAACCTCCCGCACCCCAGACGAGTGGCGCACCAACCGAGGTGCCACTGGAGGTCGGCACGATCGCCGAGATGCATGCCTTTGACGATAAGACCAATCCATTGTTGTGTTCATACCCACCTCTGATGTGACTGTGAGTATGAAGTAAAGACCACATGGTTCGGTACCCGCTACAGTCGGGATAACGTGTCACTTTCAAGTCTTCCAGTACGTAACCATGTGAGGTGGAATATAGTACAATAAATGCAGTTCTCCGCCGACATGCATCCTGTGTGCTGATCATGTGGACCTAACTTTGCCGTGACGCGCCTTTCTCAGAGTATATCATATTTANTTTCTCTGAGTATATCATATTTAATTTAAATTCCAAGCCACACTTATACCTTCTTGTCTTAGGTTGTCTATTTGCGTCGTATCAATAAGGGAATAAGATCGACGTAACTTTACCAACAAACAGGAAACCTAACGAGGTGATTTCAATGGCATGCCAGTTCATACGATTATTGGGTCCGGATTCCTTCGTATTTTGATAAAACTTTAGATCATACTTAAATATTGCGAACAATACATGTAATTAGCACTATTTTACTTACAAAAATAATTACGGTTATGTCAGCGTTTTGATTGAGTGGTAATTCGTGTTCCAATANATTAGCACTATTTTACTTACAAAAATAATTACGGTTATGTCAGCGTTTTGATTGAGTGGTAATTCGTGTTCCAATGCAAAGCTCATTAACACTTTCGGCTGTAATACTTTGTATTATAAGCTGTAAACGGAGATCCATTTTCAAACCACTTTNCAAAGCTCATTAACACTTTCGGCTGTAATACTTTGTATTATAAGCTGTAAACGGAGATCCATTTTCAAACCACTTTAATAAACAATCTTATTTTTATGTTTGTTATTACCAAATTTAACAATCGCTGTCACTTAATGCTGCCTATTAAAAATAAAATGTAAAATTAGGATTTTAAAAAATAATTATTTAACCATATGTTTTATAAAATTACTTTAATGGTTCTAAAATAAAATTTTGTTTGCAGTGGTACAAGTAATAAAACATGTTTCTTTTTGAAAGATTAGTGTTTGTCGCAATTATTATTTAAGGGCAAATGAGAAATATTGAAACCTGCACTTATAATTCACCATATATTATTTTCAATTTGCCGCAGAAATATTAGGCAGCTCAAACACGTCATAAATGCATTATTGATTTAATAATTTTTAAACCGAGTTATTTTGTTGCTATTTTAGATACATGTTATAATTTTTATGAAATAACTTCAGTTTGTAAGCCGCTCTGCTAAACATAGAGGGTTTTGTCAACTGGAATGATATAATTAATGACGATTCCACACCACACCTTCGTAATTGCCATCTACGTAAAATATATTTGAAGTTTCTCTTTTACTTGTCCCATGTATCGATAGCGAAATGAGCGACATG
This sequence comes from Clitarchus hookeri, assembly GCA_002778355.1. Lineage (NCBI taxonomy): Eukaryota > Metazoa > Arthropoda > Insecta > Phasmatodea > Phasmatidae > Clitarchus > Clitarchus hookeri. The sequence goes on from NQII01000116.1 coordinate 651,026, forward strand.
TTTTGTGTGCAGTGTTGACCAGTAGCATCCTGGTCCTCTCAATTCCCTTGTTTTCCTCCCTCATCCCATCAGTGATTCTGTGTTGTGACTAAGTATCTAATGGCTCGTTGTTTGTGTGTGTTTCCAGTGGACTTAACGAATGGACAGCTCACCCCAAACAATAACACTCCCCTGCTAACTCAGGCACTTTCAGGTACCTTTTTCAGTTTCCTTTCTTCGTATGCTCTCTGTGTTTGCTTCTCGTAGTGTTGATCCTAGCAAGACTGATGGTGGCCTGCTAAAGAGTCGTGGTCGAGCGTTATGGCAACAGCATGCTGCAATGTGGTGTCGGAAAAATAACTGTTCTCTCTCGTGTCCTTTAGTGCTCTGGCCTAGTTTGATTCCTATAATACCGACACAGGAGGGCAGGGCTTGCACGTTGAAGGGCGGGAGAGGAGAGAGTGGAATGTGTGTGTGGAAGAATGGAAAATAAGGTAAGCCGACGAGTGTTCACACCCGTACACAATACATGATGCAGCATGTGGACGTAGTACATTAAATGTCGGAGGACACTGCTGAAAACTGTTGCTATGCCGCGTGACTAACGATGTCGACAATCTAGAGGCCATTTGCACCAGTCTTGCTCGGACTTCCTGTTGCCGTTGTGTGTGTAATGTAGATGTCGTTACATTGTTGATTTAGTTCTTATCTTTTCCTTGTCTTATCCACTGTAGAACTGACATGGGACAACGAGGATGAGTGGAATCTGAGAAAATGTTGTAAGTGCGTTTGTCAGCTGTTCGTATTTGCGATCTCTTGTTGGAGTCCTTGGTGGTCTCTGGTGGGAGCCATTGTAGTTTATCAGGTAGTGTATTGAGGCAGCTGCTTGGTAGACGTTTCGCTTGTCTCCAGGGACAAGCGAAACTATGACCCTCTTTAATTATATGACATAGTGTCTGCTTACAGCAGTAGAAACTCAAGGAAAAGTTTCGTAGTAGNAACTATGACCCTCTTTAATTATATGACATAGTGTCTGCTTACAGCAGTAGAAACTCAAGGAAAAGTTTCGTAGTAGATTTGTTGCTCTGCTATATCCTTTGGTTGAATCGTGTCTACGAAATGAGTTCTTTAAAGGTGCTTCATGGGTTTTGTAAAAGTCACTATGTGATAATGAAACTGTACTTAAGGTGCAGCTACATGATTGTATATTAATACTTAGCTCTGTAGTGCTAATATCTGCCAACTAGTATCTTAGTGCTACAGTCANCAGCTACATGATTGTATATTAATACTTAGCTCTGTAGTGCTAATATCTGCCAACTAGTATCTTAGTGCTACAGTCATATGTGCTACTTAAAGGGATGCTGTGAGACTGTAAGAGTGTGTACACTGTAAAATACCATGTGGGTATGATGTTATAGTTAATAATCCTGCGAGAAGGGATTAAGGGAGATCGATACCCGCCATCTTGGATTTAGAGATATCCCCGCTGCAACATAAGTACGGACGTTGTTTTGTGTTATACATACCGAAAGGGCATAGACTATATACATAGTGCAGTTTCTGAAGTCGTTATTGTGTATCTGGTGTGCTGCCGCCGCGAGCTGAAAATTTAGATACACATGATATAAGTATTGTTCCTTCGTAAGACATAGCTCTGTTCACATAACAGCTGGCGCCATTCAGAGNTTAGATACACATGATATAAGTATTGTTCCTTCGTAAGACATAGCTCTGTTCACATAACAGCTGGCGCCATTCAGAATATAGCTTGCAGGTGACACGAAAACATTAATAACGGCTCCACTTTTAGGACAATATCTCAAGATCACAGTTTGTAATCGATGGGTCAACTATGCTTTAAATATCTATCTCGAGTGAGAGTGTGATATGAATACAGTTTCCACTTAGTGAGACGACTTACAGTAGGTCTGTCTGAACTTCTGTAGCGGCAAAGCAATTCCGATGTGAGTGTTAGAAAAACCAGGTAAGGTCTGGTTTCTGAGTATTACTTTTATTAGTTCTCAGTGCTATGTCTTCTGTAAATTAATTTTCTTACGAAATACCCCTGTGCAATATGCCAAAGATATAAGTGTCTCAAGGAAAATGTCACTAGTTATAGTGAGCTCAAATCGAATAAAATAATTATATCTGATTAAGAGTGTAATTCTCTGCGAGTTATGTATCATGTGTTACTATCCATCCGGTATGAATTTAATGAGTTTTGAGGGAAACTGGAATTAACTGATCGAGCTCATCACGTGAACTTTGAGNATCCATCCGGTATGAATTTAATGAGTTTTGAGGGAAACTGGAATTAAGTGATCGAGCTCATCACGTGAACTTTGAGAAGTACATTTTAGTAAATAAATCAAAATCACTCCGTAAATGGGAAGTCGGTCGAAGATTTCTCGACTAAAAACACACACAGGTAATGACTGACTTTCTACTTCGTGACAGTTTCACGGCATCTTCCAAGAGTCGTTACTGCTACATAGCGAAACCTGTCACAGAGTCACATTGGGTTGAATTTGTCAAAATGCAGTAATCACAACGTGTGTCGGAATGCTTGGCGTCATTACTGTTTTTGCTGGGTGCAATTAGTAAAAGTACCCAAAATGTAAGGCAAGTGTAGGAGTCTACGAGNTTAGATACACATGATATAAGTATTGTTCCTTCGTAAGACATAGCTCTGTTCACATAACAGCTGGCGCCATTCAGAGTATAGCTTGCAGGTGACACGAAAACATTAATAACGGCTCCACTTTTAGGACAATATCTCAAGATCACAGTTTGTAATCGATGGGTCAACTATGCTTTAAATATCTATCTCGAGTGAGAGTGAGNTCAAGATCACAGTTTGTAATCGATGGGTCAACTATGCTTTAAATATCTATCTCGAGTGAGAGTGAGATATGAATACAGTTTCCACTTAGTGAGACGACTTACAGTAGGTCTGTCTGAACTTCTGTAGCGGCAAAGCAATTCCGATGTGAGTTAGAAAAACCAGGTAAGGTCTGGTTTCTGAGTATTACTTTTATTAGTTCTCAGTGCTATGTCTTCTGTAAATTAATTTTCTTACGAAATACCCCTGTGCAATATGCCAAAGATATAAGAGTCTCAAGGAAAATGTCACTAGTTATAGTGAGCTCAAATCGAATAAAATAATTATATCTGATTAAGAGTGTAATTCTCTGCGAGTTATGTATCATGTGTTACTATCCATCCGGTATGAATTTAATGAGTTTTGAGGGAAACTGGAATTAACTGATCGAGCTCATCACGTGAACTTTGAGAAGTACATTTTAGTAAATAAATCAAAATCACTCCGTAAATGGGAAGTCGGTCGAAGATTTCTGGACTAAAAACACACACAGGTGATGACTGACTTTCTACTTCGTGACAGTTTCACGGCATCTTCCAAGAGTCGTTACTGCTACATAGCGAAACCTGTCACAGAGTCACATTGGGTTGAATTTGTCAAAATGCAGTAATCACAACGTGTGTCGGAATGCTTGGCGTCATTACTGTTTTTGCTGGGTGCAATTAGTAAAAGTACCCAAAATGTAAGGCAAGTGTAGGAGTCTACGAGTGTTTGCCAGCGCATAACATTTAATTACCGTAGGTGATATTTTAAAGGGCATGTTGCATATATGTAAGGAAAGAGATCAAAGCAGTGATTGACTAACTAATAACTTCTCTAGTATTAGTGAAAATNTGGCGTCATTACTGTTTTTGCTGGGTGCAATTAGTAAAAGTACCCAAAATGTAAGGCAAGTGTAGGAGTCTACGAATGTTTGCCAGCGCATAACATTTAATTACCGTAGGTGATATTTTAAAGGACATGTTGCATATATGTAAGGAAAGAGATCAAAGCAGTGATTGACTAACTAATAACTTCTCTAGTATTAGTGAAAATNCATGTTGCATATATGTAAGGAAAGAGATCAAAGCAGTGATTGACTAACTAATAACTTCTCTAGTATTAGTGAAAATCGTTGCCAAGATTTCGGCAACAATCATGTGGCAAGACTTCACCAGTTGAAAAAATTTACAGAATTGCCTTCGTCTCTACATTATCTCAGTGTTCATAGTGTTACAATATTTTTTGTACCAAAATTTCAACATTTCGAAACACGAGAGACTTGTTAAATAGCGCAAGTTTGTGTCTTTCATTTATTTATTTGTAACAACACTGCTAAGGATCGCAGGCTGTAGAAGTCAGGAACGGGATGCATCATGCACTACCACTCGCCGAATCAAAGATTCCCTCAAAGGCTGTCGCTGTTCCAAGTTGTCTGCAGATAATGTCAATGACATGTTCTTAGCTTCTGGGTTGTACTACGTCTTTCAAAACTATGTAAGTGACCTGCCTACAACCGTAAGTCAAGACAATACATGGAACGACCACGAAAGCCCGCGAATTTTATCAACAGTTACTTGCTGTCATTGTCAACTTCATTGGTGTAGGCAACCAACATAAAGGTAGGATGCTGTTGGATAATGCACTTTAATCGAACTTCGTATCGCAAGAATTTATTGGATATTTATAAAGCTGCACGATCGTTATGGTATGTGAGGTAATAAATAAATGGATCACTAATTGCTGAAATTGATCATCCTCGTCCAGCTCAGTTATTGTTTAGTAACTGGCTTTCAGATTTGTCCCACTTTTCTTCTGATTTACACTGAAAAGCTTCATGTCACCGAGTTAAAAACTGAGATGTGAAAAATGCCCCGTGATATATAAGATGACCCGAACTTTGATACTCAAGGAAAAATAGATATACCGCAGAAAGTTTGAAATATTCTTTGACATATCCAGTGATGGCATAGAAAACCCGTCCTGCTTTGCAATACACAGCCTTTTAATGGATCTTCTACGTTGATATTCTTCCTTAACCACGTATCTAAGAATATTCCTGTGGTATCTCTGTTTCGAATGCACTACAACTGCAATTCAGTAATTTTTTCAGTATAAATAGTTTTCATTCTAACTTAATTTCAAGGAAGATAAACAAGGTTGCTACATAAAACGATATGATTCATGGCATGTCTGCCACTCAGTTAAATACAAACTGTGGAGGTTAGCAAGGCAATGCCATTATTTTTTATATTGAGCATCTAGAATTAAAAGTAAAAAAAAAATATATATATATATAAGGAACTTTAGTGCATAAAATGCATTTTTTGTTTGTTTCTCTTTAAATGTTTTTATATGAAAGAAAAATACTTTAACGTATTTGATTTTGCATGCTGCGAGTGTGAGTTGCAATATTAATTGGCAATTAAACTGAGATTACAGCATTTTAATTAAAACTTGTCAGGTGTAGCCCATATTTTGAGAATTGTTCAGAAACAAGTTGTTGAATACGTTGCAGTTTGACGAAACNGATTAATTGGCAATTAAACTGAGATTACAGCAGTTTAAATGAAAACTTGTCAGGTGTAGCCCATATTTTGAGAATTGTTCAGAAACAAGTTGTTGAATACGTTGCAGTTTGACGAAACATGTTTACAAAGTGCGGCCATGTAAAACGTAGTATTATAAGAACAAAATTGCTATTTTTCTTGTGACGTAATGGTAGGAAGTATCCAAGCACAACCAAAATGCATTACAGAGTTCGCTAGAATAAGTTAAGAAAGAACCCCAATTAATATATCGATAAAAAAAATGTACAGATGGTAAGGTTCACAGCTCAAAGTTTACTCTTTGTACTCCTAGGGTTGCATTCTCCGCCGAGACAAGACAGATCGTGGATCGTTTAGAAGACACAAGTTTACAAGTCAACGTTCGTTGGCGCACTGTAGTGAATTGTGATCTATCTTCTAAACAATTCGTAATAACCTGTTGTTTTTTCTGTGAGCATTTATATTTAGACTATGTCCATTGCCGAAGTTAAAGCACATTTATAATGAAGGCATTACATATTTATGCAGTTTGCTTTTGACTGTCTTGAGTGAAAAAACGTGAACGTAAACGCACGAAAATCCACTTATTTGAAAAAAATTTGAAGTAATTTGTTTTTCATGTATTTACAGTTAGTTAGCTTCTTGAGAAACAGAGTGATAGCATTTAGAGACACTGGAAAATTGCGAAAACATTTTGAGCCAACATATCTTCCATAAAACTTTAGCTAGTTTATCATTTTATGATTGGACGATTACGTTTTTGAATTAGCGTGGTTCTTTGCAGACCAATCGCAAACGTTCTCCTTTAGTGTGGCAGAATCCTCACTGGCCCAGCGAAATGGTAAAGTAGCTGCAGACCAGTGTTTAATTTAAATGGTATCGCATCGCAATTTGCGATACCAAATTGGCACAATGTGACGCAAATTAGATTCTGCATCGCGAATTGCGATGTTGCAGCAGCTATGGTTCGGCACATGACGCTCAAGGTTGGCGCATTGTTTGAATCAAACTGAGTTAGCTAATCCCGTGCATTCCACGCCACGTAGATATACGCAGGAACTGAGCTGCCATTTCAGTACCTCTCCCACAGCCACACTGCTGTGTCGGGCGCCTTGCGAAGGGAGGACATAAAAAAAGGACGTTATCCTCACTCCACATCAGTCACGTGCAGCAGGCAGCCAGCTGTGGAGGGTGAAACAGTAAACAACAGCGGTTGAAAGTGGCGTAAGTGACGCGGCTTGAACTTGTCAAGCGAGTCATTTTTTAACTTATCTGTTTCGAGAAGTGCTGAAGCGCGGTAATTACGTGCAGTATGTAAGTTCAGGCCGCTGTTTGAAAGGGCACAAATACGTAAATAAATACCGCAAAGTTCACTGAAATAAGTTTTTTTTCCCTCTTAAGTTACTGGTTATACCGTTGCACGTCTCTGCTCGAAGATAGACCTATGCGTGAGGGCGGTCGTGGGAGCGAGAAGGAGGGAATTGTTGAGCACGTGAAAAGTAGTTTTTTTTTTTAGTTGGTTTCCATTCGGGCGGGCCAGTGGTTGTCAGAGGTAGTCTTCTCTGCTGTGACACACAGGCCTATCCGTCGCGATTGTGTGACTGCCTTCTTATTCTGCGGTGTAGTAACAAAAAAGTAGGCAGTGACAGCCTGGTGTTGAGTGCAAACAACTCTTCACCTGCAGTGATAGAGCCCTGTTGTGTTTAAAATAAATGGCAAGTGGTACTGTAGGCGTGTGGTTTAGTACTTTTAAGAAATGGAAAAATGAACTGGATCCCCGGAAATCGTGACATAAATGTGCAGATATGCAGGAAATGTGGCATCTGTGTATTGTGAATTATGCCGTAAAAGTGAAACCTCACTTCGCGAGTTGCGCATCTTTAACACAGCATTTATAAAGAATAGTAAAGACTCTGTTCTAAGAAAAAACAACCGTGTTAAACAATAGCTGTACAAGCATGCTCTTAACATTCTTATTAAACCTGCATCAATTCAAGAATTCTTTGTTAAAACACCTGTAGGTAAGGCAATGTCATCTTTTAGCGGCGAAACAAAACATCGCATCGGCAAACTTGTGAACATTGCGTATGTCTTGGCTCAAGAAGAAATAGAATTTAATACATTTCCGAAACTAGCTGAACTAGAAAAACGTCATGGAGTTGAATTTGGTTAAGTGCGAAGAATTCACATCTGCATTGCAATAACTTTGAAAAATGAACTGATAAATAACTTAAGAAATACTGATTACTTAATTTGTTGTGATGGCTCCACTGGTATCAGTGTTACTGACAAATAAATTGTTTTTGTGATGTTTATTAAACAAAATACTGCTGCTGTCTCGTTCAAATACTTGAAAATTACCGATTTACCTTACTCCTCTGCCTCTGCAATTTTCAATAGCTTGAAAGAAATGTTGACTGAATTTGGTGTTTCAAATTTCGGAAGAAAAAAATGTTGGTTTTCTGGCAGATGGTGTGCCTGTGAAGTTTGGACATATGCATGGTGTTTCTGCCGAACTTAAAAAACTATGTCCATGGCTGTTGGCAATCCATTGCCTTAGCCATCGCCTCGAGCTAAGTGTAAGATGCTACATACAGTCAACGTATCTCATCAATGTATTTAAAATACTAAGTGAAGTTCATGAGTTCTATTCAAAAAGCCCTAGTCGCATTCATCACTTTCAAGAGCTGGATATTGTTTTAGGTGAAAAAAAATGTTACTTCAGTTCCAACCAACAAAGTACAAGGTGTAAGTTGGGTTACACATAAAAATAAATGTTTAGATGTCTTAGTAAGAAACTACAATGTTATCATGAGTAATTTGGAAAATTGGGTGACAGGGAATAATCCTCAGGCGGCCAAGCTGTCTGGTATAGCAGAAACAATGAAAAGTGCAACATTTGTTGCATGAGTCTTGTGTTTAAAGAAATTTCCAACCATTTGTCAAAATTCTCATTGGCACTTCAGTCAGACGACATCGACATGCTATATGCTTTGACCATTTTGAAGCAGTTGTATTCATCACTTGACAGTGTGACAGATGGACATTCCGGTGATGCTCTGAGTGAACTTCTCAAACCTAAAGCGCAAATGGAAGAGGATGGTGGTCTCGCTTACCGGGGAATTTCTTTGCCACGCTGCTCTTCAATTGACACATTTAAGAACAGTTACAATGATGTTCTTACCCAACCTCATGATGTAGTGTACAAGATATATTCTGAGCTGCAAGAGAACGATCTCATAAAATTTGGAATTAAAATTTTACATTTATAAAATGTGGCCCACTGACAAAAAGAACCTATGCAATGATGGTGATGAAATCAATTTTTCGTGCACACATTAAAAGAAGTGTTAGAAGAAAAAGGCATTACAGCAGATGGTGAATGTGAAGAATGGAAAGACTTCAAAACATCTTGGTTATCTAACTTGAGACGCATAACAGGAAATTAAATTGGACAATGGCTTGCAAAAACTACAAAGAACATATTTTTCAAATTTGGTGCACATAATTTGCGTTCTGAGACTTTTTCCTGTCTCAAATGCAAAGGTAGAGAGCGCCTTTTCTACCGCGAAGAGAGTTAAAACTGACTGCGGGAACAGGCTGAAAACTTCAACCCTCGACAACCTGATGAGAATTTCTATTGGAGGCCCTAAATTGAAAAAATTTTCTTATAAAGAGGCTGCGGAAATTTTTTTTAACAAAAAACTTTGCCGTGCAGATACAAATTTATACATACCACAGCCATGCACGTCAAAGGAGAGTGATGTGTGAACTTGATGACAGTGGTTTAAGATACAGAAAAAATAAACTTTCAGAGACAGTTCTATTTCTGCAAGCTACATTATTGTATCAAAATGTTAATGCTGTGACTTCTATTTGTCTAGTTTTTAAAGGAATTATTTAAGTTGTCTTTAGAATACGTGATATTGCAACATCATATTTCATGCAGTAGTATGTATCCAGAAAACGAAGAAATATGCATGAGATGTAGTACCAAGAACCCCATTTGGTAGTTTTCCTAGAATTAAAGAATATAAATAAAAATAATTTAAAAATTTCACTTTAATTCTTGACGTTGGTTTTTTCCGTGAAAACAGCTGCACAATCTGCCTCTAATGCTATGCATTCAAAATGTTGTATAGCAGTTTGCTATAGATGTGTAAACACTGCTGCAGACATACGTGGCAGACAGTAACTGAAGAAAACTGTGGGAGATGTGTACAGCACGTTAAATACTAGGAAACAGTCACCTTTTCCCGCGATAAACCGTTGTCTCTAATTGTAAGTCGCAAATACGATCACAGACAACACCACGAAAGTCAGTTCTGATCGCTTTACTATTTACATTTAAGGTGGTTGCCTATTTGGCGTATAAACTTTGTTACAGCATTGTTTAAAAACGGGGTTTTTTGACTATTATACTTGCCCTCGATAGATTACCTCGTATGAATACGGAATGGTACTTAACACGGGTGCTAAAAATATTATTTTGGAGCCCTCCCACATCGTTAAAAGTGGATTTTGTTTTATTTTAAATTGTCAATTATATGGTAGGGTATCTTTTAAAGACCCTCATGTACACACGGCATGATGATAACACTGTAAGTCAGTTCAGAGCCTTGCGTGTAGCGGCGATTGGGCACCTTGTTGTGTGCACCTATGTATCCCGTATCCCGATTCTGGGCCTCAAACGCTAAAATAGTTCCAGCTAAGGTGATCACCTAATCATAATTATACGTAACAACGTACCGTCTGAATGCTGTCCCTGTATTAGCAATCTAGTAGAATTATGGCTACAGAAATATCGTTTCTAAAGCCATAGTTTTTATTCGGTGTGTACGCAGGAGTCGCTTAAATAATTTTTGTTTAAGTGCGCCATTATTAAAAACTTAATCAGCCATTCTCGGAATATCCACGCGGAGAAACAATAATCCCTGACATTGTTCGCTCGCGCAGGCTGTACTTTTGCCAACTGTAGGTTGCGAGCTGGATAGGCTGTTTGCTTCAGGAGGTACGATATTAAATATCGTGTAGAGCGGGCGTTAGAGAGTTTTTATTAACTCTTCAACTTGTTAATAAAGCGACGGTAACCTGCGCTTTTAGAAGGTTTTCTATCGAGTTCCCCCTAGCCCTTCCAAACTCCAGTGTTGCAATGGTAGCATTTTCGAGCTGTTCAGTGGTTGGCTGTTTGTGATAAGTACATTTTCACAGGGGTAATAAATTTGTAGAGCATGATTTTGCCTTTGTTATTCTATCGGAGGCCCTTGATTAGCTAGGAAAAGTCAAAGAGAAATTAATTCCGCACTCGGTTGAATCAATAAAAAAACTGGAAACGGGCACTGGATGTTTTGTCAAATTTAAAATCACTCGTCACGGGTATCTATATTTACTGTAAATACATTTTGGGATTCTTTTATTATGCTTATTTGAAAATAATACTGAGTGATACTCCTGCTATATTTGCTTGTCCATCCTGCAGATATAAAGCAGCACTCTCAGAGATTGGATGTCAGGACCTCCCTTGGAAACAAACTTTTATTCCGCTTGAGTAAAACTACTCAAATCACTTTACCAAATGAAAATCCTGTATATTTTGCAGATCATATTTCACTTGAACACTCGCAACTCTNACTACTCAAATCACTTTACCAAATGAAAATCCTGTATATTTTGCAGATCATATTTCACTTGAACACTCGCAACTCAAATTTAACGAGACTGGGTAGAAAAAGTTTCTTTTTGCGCAAAAAAAAACTGTGGTATGGATATTTTTTTATCTCGGAGTTATAAAACTGTTTTTTTTTCTATCACTCCTCTTCAAAATCATTTTCGAGAGCTATGAATCTAAAAATGTCCCACGCAATAAATAATNACTACTCAAATCACTTTACCAAATGAAAATCCTGTATATTTTGCAGATCATATTTCACTTGAACACTCGCAACTCTAATTTAACGAGACTGGGTAGAAAAAGTTTCTTTTTGCGCAAAAAAAACTGTGGTATGGATATTTTTTTATCTCGGAGTTATAAAACTGTTTTTTTTTTCTATCACTCCTCTTCAAAATCATTTTCGAGAGCTATGAATCTAAAAATGTCCCACGCAATAAATAATNTTTTTTTTTCTATCACTCCTCTTCAAAATCATTTTCGAGAGCTATGAATCTAAAAATGTCCCACGCAATAAATAATAGTTTGTAAATTTAAGTCGCGGCGGAATTTAATATTGTCTTGCGATTCTACTTCCCTCTAGTGGACACAAGGAGAAAGATTTTTTGAAATATGTGTTGGCTGCTGCCGTGGCGAAACTAACGCTACCAATTATTCGAGCCACTTTAGGCATAAGGCAGCTATTAGACTGTCAACCTAGCCAGATAGCTAAAACTGAATGTTAAGAGTTTGTGTGTGTTGTTTCAATAGAGTGAAATATTGCTGTTTGCGAACGTAAGTGGTATCTTTGAATAATTTACGTAAAGACGATTTGTGCCGAGGCGGGCGGACCTTATTGGTTGACCCCTGATACCCAGATTTACCCAGCACAAAGAAGTTCGGAACCCACTCATATCAGGAAGTTCGTTCTTCTTCAGCCTTTCTGTGTCTAACCATGTGACCTACAATCTTAAAATTAAGGAATTATACGATGTCCATAAAATAACCGATAATAGTGCCTAATAAGTCGCCGTGCTTGCAATAACACTTTTAGGCACGGAATAACTTTGCGTAACTCTCTGCCAGCTTTACACTAAGTACTACTTATCAGTGGCCAAGTCAAAGTACACGCTGTTAATGTATTCTGTTCACGCTGTTAATGTATTCTGTTCACGCTGTTAATGTATTCTGTTCACGCTGTTAATGTATTCTGTTCACGGTATTTTCACACTTTTCCATCACATCATTTGAAAAATCATCCTTGTATAAAATTATGGTCGTTTCCTAAATAAATAATAATCTCTATAGAGTTTTATACTCTTACTATACGTTATCTTTTGTTCAAATTAAACTTTTACATTACATTCTCTCTGTAAGTTATAAAATTTATTTCATTATAGATATTGTGAATTAAAAATAGAGCGGAAGAAATTGTTCTTATGTAAAATACGGAATACTCGTATATATTTTCCAAGTAAACGTTTCGAGGTGCCTAATTTAGATTTTCAGGAATATGTATATATGCCGCATGTAGCAAAATTCAGAGCACAAACTTGTAAATATGTTAGAAAATTCCAAGAAAGATGTGTTTCATCAAATAACCATACGTCGGAAATATGATAATTGAGGTAGATTTATTTTGACGTGATTGAGCATGAGAATGAAACCATTATATTCCAATTTAATTGTAATATTTTACAAAAACCGTTCAAAATTGCGACTCCCTGCTTCAATACAAGCTCTGCAACGACGTCATACATGTTCAAAGACCCCAGGAATGTGCTGTAGAGAGCAAGCACACGAGCGACGAGGTCTTCCTCCCAATCTATTGGAGTCTCATAAACCAGGCTCTTCAAGTGCCTCCACACAAAATAGTTAAGTGGGGCGAGGTCGGGAGAACGAGCTTGCCATGCAATAGGTCCACTGCGGCCAATCCATTGCTCTGCGGTTCAAACGCTCTCGGAAGTCACGAGGGAAATGAGGAGTTGCGCCATCATGTTGACACCACATCAGGCAATGGTGTTCTCCAGGGATCGCGGGTACAAGGTAGCATGTACGACTCAATCAAGTTATCCCCAACTATACCTGCCCACATGTTGACGGCACATGTTTGTAGGTGGGAACGGATGAAGCTGGCGCGAGGGCTTTCATCTGCCCACAGGTGCTGGTTGTCTAAATGGGTTATTCCATCTCGGGTAAAACATGCTTCGTCGGTGAACAACACAAACTGTCCAAAACGAGGTTTCATAGCTCATCTCGGCAAGTACCATTGACAAAACTCAACCCGACGAGGATAGTCGTTCAGTTGGAGTGCTTGCACCCCTTGCGGATGTATGTATGAACTCTTGTTCATGGCACACCCTCCAAACAGCCAAATGGCCAATATTCGATTTCTGTGCAACACGTCGTGAGTTTGTTCCTAAACCTCTTCAAACTCGGCTGTGCGCACTGATGATCAGTGTCGGGTCTGTGGACCTAAAAACGAACATTGATCAATTGATAGTGTGCAGTAAAAAGTATTGTAATAACCCATGATTACGAGCGCCAATTTTGTCAAACTCACCTGCAATGAACCAGTTTCGCGCAAGCGGAAATCAATCGCAGCAGGAGTAAGATAGTTTGGCACACGCCCTCCAGGATATGGCCTCCATAAAGACATATAGCAGTACTTGAATTACAATTGTATGCACCATAAACCGAGTGCACGTCTGTTGATTCAGACTATGTATACTGTCCCATCGCTCTGCTCTAAACTAACGACAAAGTACTGCGTGATGCCACAGCACAGAAATTGCACTTCGACGTTTGAGTATTGAATTTTGTTACACCCGATGCGTGTATGTATGTGTATAACACATATATTAGACAGTCTGTCAAGTGCACGAATACGGTATGTTGGTTTCTTGTTGGAGTTTTCTTTCAGTTTACATATGGTGGAAGTGTACTTAGTGAGTAGTCGCAAACTAAAACTCCAGCAGGGTTTCAGAGTTTTAAGCTGTTGTGTCCTTGAATTTTTTGGCAAGAAAATAATAAATCCTATTTATTTGTGACGCGTCATGTAAGCAAGATGAGTGCATCTTGACTGAGACGCCAGAATTTGGCCACCGTAAGCAAGCCACACGCGAGAGCTTTTAACAAAGTTTGGAATTACTCCCACAGCAAATTTACACGAGATACCGCAACACAGTACCTCACGAATTTACACGGAACATTTTTAAGAAAGGTATTTATTTCATTTCCGTCGCGATTTGCTTTAGCTCTGCGTCATCTTACTGTATGAGGTTCGTTCATTCCCTACTGATGTAAGGTTTTATGAAGTAAAATGTTAAAAAATGCTAGCTATTTCCCATACTCTGCAATACAAACATGGAATCTTAACTATCAGCGTAAAATTTTGTCACAATACCAATATAAACTTTAAATGCTATGTTCCTGCCTTTTTACAACTACCGAATAAAAGGTAGCAGAATTGTATAAATATATTAAACTACCCATAAAATGTAAATTTTATATAGTTAGGAAGTTTTAGTATCTACATTTCATTTGAATTTATGGCACGAAAACTAAGAATTTCTGCATAAGAGGTGAAGTTGAGCCTTAATTTTGTGCTTTCATACCAACTAGCTCATAAAATAAACAACAGTAATATAATATGTACAGCACTAAGCGATTTATAAAATTACATATTTTATTTTCAACAACTTCAGTTTTTGTTTTAAGTGTCGGAAATAGAAGGAGAAGGTCTGTAAACTTGTTCGTGTGACGTGCATGCTGCATACTTATATTCAAAACCCACGAAGAAATAGTATAAAATTTAAATAGATTTTATATGAATAAACTGAATTTTTAAATATGTACTTAAAGTTTATTCAGCTACATTTCACAAATCATCACAAATAAATAGTGAATCAAATATTAAAATTTTAAATTGCAGTGAATTATAAAATAAGATAAACCTGAAATTCACACTAAAATCACTATGACTGTTACAACTGCATGGATTTTACATTTTGGTGTAACATTTGAGTGGGTGTGGCTTTTTCGACACGTTTATGGTACATTGTAGTGAAAGTTCAAATAAGTATTTAAGTATTAAACCTGCATTTTGTTTGTAAAAGAGTTAAGTACTTTCAAGAATGGAAAATAAGTTTCCTTAAATTCTTCTCTGCAAATCACCAGCATTGCAAGGCAGCTTCTGCAAATACTGTGATGCGGGAACAATCGTAGTAATGACGTCTCATGTGAAACGAGGAAGCTTGGACGTGTAGAAATGTAACAAAATGTTTTTCTTGGGATATTAACGAGGGCGTCGTACGAGGAGCACGTTTTAGACAACGCGTCTTCCGCAGAAAGTTCACAATCGAGCCACTGGTGCCACATTTTCAGGCGTCCGTAGAATTCATGGCTAAGATACTTTCCTCAAGCTCGCAGAAATCCCGGTTCTTATCCAACTTTCATGTCCCACCGCGGCTTCAGGAACTTTCGCCAGTTCTCTGGACGGTACGTTTTCGCTCGCGAAACTGGGAAAGCCGCCGAAGTGTTGAAACACTCGTATTGTTTTCTTGTCTCCCGCAAACTTTTTATTTCTGTCTTAAAAAACGTGTCGAATTTTAGCAGAGGAGAAAGACGCTTTCGCACCTCCGAAACCTCGCAAGCATAGCTAGTATAGGAAATGTACCGCCAACAGAGAAATCTCCACACATTAAAAATGAATAGTTTAAGTTTTAGTTTCTGAAATTCGGATGAATTAGTTAGTGCTCTGGGAGTTAATGCTCTGGGAAACCGCTAGAACCAACGTGTAGCAGTGAAATTCCACTGATTTAAACGTGCAATTCTTATTTTGGTAGACTCGAATTTTTTTTTTTTTTTCTCCATACTGTAGCACACCATTGTTCACGTGGAATGATAAAGTACGAATGTTAAAATGTCTGCTCTTCCGTGTTAACCGCATGCGGTCATGGAAACTGACCTATATTTGTTTGTAAAAAAAGTTACACGCATAATGAAGTTGGCAATTTCGTATGGAAATCGCGCTCAACATTTCTTTATATGCAGATTGATGAATATCTATTTCGTATGCTACGTATAGGTTTAAAACTTCCCTACGTTTTCAAGGTATTTGCGGAAAGAAAGTTTTCCTCTGGTTTGCCATCAGATTTTACTTCTTTAAAGACATGTTGACTGTTTCTTGTTACTGATGGTTTATAATCGTAGTAAATTAACGGAGGGGCAGTGTATTTTTGCTGTCTACTTGGAAGTGATGGTCAGTGGCCAGTCTGTAAACTAATACAATACGTGACTGATGGGAGCGACCCTGGTCGTGGGATTTGTGGGTTTGTGGTGCAGTGGGTTAGGCCAGTTTAAGGAAAATCTGGGGATGCGAGCAGTTGGTAGTAATTCTTAGCCAGGGGTATGCGATGTCATGTGCATAAATTGGTTCCGTGTTTTAAGATTGGTGCTGTCAAGTTAAACGCATTTCTCCAAGGGACGTTCCCATCTGTCACGAACAGTTGGTATCTCCGGCATCGGCGCGGAATGGAAACTTGT
>NQII01000116.1:667654-688761 GCA_002778355.1 Clitarchus hookeri
GGGGGGAGGGGGAGGGGGTCCGGATACTCCCAAAATATTTATTTAATGACAGTGAAAATTAACAAAAATGACTTATAGACTTACAGTAGCCTAGCTGTCGAAAATTCACTTAGGAGTAATTTCTCCTTTAGAATGTGTCCTTCAAAATTTCCTAACACTAGGGTCACTAATGGTGTTTTACAAAATGCAACACTGAGGGTAACATTGGAGAACACCCACCGAAATAAGATCCTGGCCATGGCCCTGGTATGGTGCCCGGAGCAAACAGGCAGAATGATTCTGGAATGGTTTGCCATTGCCTTTTGCAGTGTGGGAGTGAGCCAGACCCAATTTGAGAAAAACAATCTGGGTGTGGCTGTATTAAGGACACGGCCGCGGTTTTTACGTGAATACGTCTCCGTTAGCGAGAAATATTTTCTTTGAAATACGGGGGCCGCGGTAGTGTGCAGTGGTTAGAGTACTACTAGCCTTCCACCTAGGCGAACCGGGCTCGATCCCCGGCGGGGTCGCACCCAGATTTTCGTATGTGGGATCGTGCCAGACAATACCGCTGATCAGCGGGTTTTCTCGCGGATCTCCCCCCNCCCTGCGCTTTTGCATTCTGGCTCTGCTTCATATTCACCTCGGCTCTCAAGACCTTGATGTTAGGAGCCGCCCAAATCTCTCCACTCCACGCCACTCTTTGAGGTATGGGAATTAAATGAAAGTAACGAAATGGATGTTTTGCTTTTATGGGTTAATTCGTCAGATATAGTCGAGGTCTTTCGTTTGGCTCCAAAGTCAGCGGACTAGCACATCGGATTCGCAAGATATACTGCATGGAAATTTTCGCTCGCGCGCAATATCGCCGCCATTGGCCGCGGGTCTCCATCCATGCCTCCTCGAGGTCATGCTCGCATCGCAGTCGTATAAGTTATCGAAAGAGACGCCCGCTGGCAGCACAGCCACCACACCTCCCATCGCATTCACAGTAGTTTCATGAATTCTACAGACCTTCGAGAAAATATTTCATCCGTTTGTGATTGATTTATTTGTCATCAGGTGAAATGCATTACATATATAAATATTGTTGGTTCGCAATTAATTAAACACAGACAACACCAATTTTTGNTCGTATAAGTTATCGAAAGAGACGCCCGCTGGCAGCACAGCCACCACACCTCCCATCGCATTCACAGTAGTTTCATACCTTCGAGAAAATATTTCATCCGTTTGTGATTGATTTATTTGTCATCAGGTGAAATGCATTACATATATAAATATTGTTGGTTCGCAATTAATTAAACACAGACAACACCAATTTTTGAAAAGANCGTCAAAAAAAAAATCATCCCATAGCTGCGTGAATTTCACTGTAAAGGCAGACTGAATTACTTGCGGCAGTGTTGGCAGCGAGCTATCGAAGTTGTGGGTATATACGTATACAGTCGGTTTACGACTGGAAGAAACTTTTGAAAATCAACCTTTGAAAAAACACCCTAGCCGTTAGCTACATGCATATAACATTGCAAACAGCGGCGAGCGCGGATACAGTTATGCCGTTAGGTTGCCAGCACAAAGAGAGGAAATAGTTCCAAAGTTTTAACGTAATTGTTAATTTATCGCTTACAAATGGGTGTCGAAAAGACTTGTATCTTATTATGCCAATTATTAATGACGTGATACTAACGTATTTAGATTTAAACGTTTCTTGCATAGTCACATGATCACATTCAAGGTGAAAGTAATGCGGCCATTTGTTTACTAACCTTCGTTACATGTGTTGTTGACACACGTGCCAGAGAATTTGTGCGATTATCTCGTTTAACCTATAATAATTAATTTATTTGTCTTGTTTTACTAATATCCGCTCTTTATTATGTGGTTTTAAATAACGTATGATTTTAATTTGTGCTCACTTTCTCGTTGTACTGATGTGTTTCGTGCACGAGAGAAAGGAAACGGACTCTATTCTAACGTTGCAGTATTTGCACATAAGAATTGTTTTCACATTGTCGAAGACGTTGAATCCCTCACTCGCAAACTCTGCCGTCCTGTCGAAAACCGTCACAACCATTTTTAAATTTGCAAAATGTTAACGGCGAAACATCCGACTAAACCACCACGCCATTTTAACGTCTGTAGCAATTTCGATCAATATTTATCTTGCCTTCGACGTACGGGAATTTATCGAAAGTCACTAACAATCGATTGTAAATAGACAACAACTATCGAATCATCAAAATACTTTCATTTTAGGTTTATAGAATGAAATGTTTTTCGCTGGCACCGCATATTCTTTTGTGTGAAATTCTCAAGATTAAAAACTTTACGCTTGTGGAATAGCCATTAATAATATATGCATGACTTTTATAATGGGCTCACTCGACCGTGAACGGCCTATAAATGTGTAGTCACTGAAATTATTATTATTATTATTATTATTATTGTTGTTGTTTTGTTCCGTATGACCGCCTCCGTCATGTGATGAATAGTGTTATTGCCTCACCTGCGGCTCTGTGGCCATATCCGCACTGTTAAAGGCAGTGACGAACAACTGTAGAATCATCTTGATCAGTCTCCCAGGCACGACACGGTTTACATCACCGTCCGCGCCGGTGTAGACCTGTTCACGGTAAAGTGAGCACTTTTGAAAGCCCTGCTTAGGATCTATTTTTCCTTCTCGTTTTGTATTCTTTTGCTATATTTAAAATTAGCATTGCAATGGGCCTCATCACTTTATTTGTGCGCCGTACAAATAAAACGCTTGAACATTTCAGAACTAAAATGTGTTACTAAGGTAAAAATTCTTATACGCTGATGTTTTAGAAGTACTAACTTCAGTGGCCAGTAATTTAAGCATTACGCTAGTAATATAGCGTCAAGAGTTGAGAACTAGTTTTCTTTAACTATGCCGACTTAACTGAGAACTTCTCTCAACTTGCAGCTTGCTGTAAGGCATGTATAGTCGTAGAGAGGAAATGTGGGAGAGTGCGCGCCCGAGATGCGCAGTAGTCACTCCCCATGTTCCAGCTACTGGCTCCTTTTCTGCCAGTACGACTATCATAAACGACGTGAATAGGTTATGAGGTTACAACACTGGTTATTTAGGTAGACATATGCTTTGAGCTTGCATACTTCCTCTAACCAATTTTTTGTGCAATTAGATTAAATTCAAATGGGCAAAAGTAACTTATTCACATAGAAGGACTTGTATTTTGTCAAATTAAGAACCAACAAACGTGTTCATCACTGTTTATCATGTGATTTCGACATTTGTATTGGTGTAGGGGTAGGTCAATGTTGGCGACACGCACAGAAGACGATAACCGGTCTATCTCTACGCCTATGCGTGTAGCAGCGATACCGGTGATAGCAAGCGTTAGTGATGACGGGAACAGCTGTGTTGTGCAAGTAACAGCAGTGGACGCTTGAACTCGCTGAGAAGTATTGTGTATAAGCCGTCCCAGCGTGGAAATATGGGACTGTCATAAAACTACACTTTTCTTAACAGACGGCATGAGATCCAACAAAATTGCGAAGAACATTTTATTTTGGAGTGATACGATCCATACCATGGTAAGAGGTCAGCGTGTACCTATATCGCTTCCATCTGGAGCAAGATGGTATTTACTCATAGTGACACGTGACAATGCTTGGGTGTGTTTTCCCGGCTGTAAAAAGGGCTTACCACCAGCTGTCGGATCTGAGGGAAACCTCCCATACTTCTGTAAAGTTTGCACGTTTGTAAAGTTTTATGTGGCCCCGTTACGAATATCGGAACACAGCATCAAACATGGTAAACAAGAAGACGTAGAATACATCCGAAGACTGCAAGTGTCGCAGTATTTTTCCGACAAGTTGCGGGCAAGGTTTTTTTTCTTTTTAACGTCGTTATCTGGCATGTTTCTCGCTTGAAAGAAAAGTTTCGGCAGGGTGCGTGGCCCCTTCCTTTTGTTTGTGGCCGCTTTCTAAAACTTGTTTGTTTGCTCTTTCTGTAAGGTTCCATCAGGCGGAAGCTGAGTTGTCTAATTTCTTCCGGCCTTTAATTTTTTGTTTCTATTCTTTGCTCCCCTACCATTCACTCGTCTGCGGAACCCTCATCACCCCCCAGATTGAAGATATTTCTTGTTCCTCTTTTTTTTTTTACTCAATCTCACGTCTCCATTATTTTGCCATTAACTGTTTCGGACTGCTGTTGCGAGAGGTTGGTTTATCGTTTCGTCTAGCTATGAAGTGTCTCCTCTTGAAACATTTTCGTGCAGTTTTATAGTTTTGTTTATTTGTTTCAGAAGTAAGTATTCTGTGCCATACGTTATTTAAAATATTACTAATGATTTATGTTACGTATATTGTCTAGTATACAAATATCAATAAAACAAAGGTTGTTTCCGTGTAATCCTATAATGGCTCCGCTAATCACCGGAATTCCGTAAAAGTAGCGAATCCATAGACTAGGTTGATTAATTTTTGTCGTCTGCACATGTTGGTAACATCTACTCTCCCATTGCCATCAAAACTTTCGAAATAACGTGTTCAAACAATGAAGTGGCGTTTGTTTGCATTTAGTTTGCCATAAAATTCGTGCTTTTGTATAAAACATGTTTCGCTTAACTTGGATTTTTTTTTTTGGTTACATTAAAACTCAAAACTGTTTGTACTAATATGTCGGAACGCGTATTTATATTGAGATAAACGTTCTAACTTCGAATACAAATCATGATGTTTTGATAGTGCTGTTGGTATAAAAGCAGGCCAATGTTTGGACACGGAGACTGGCCACTGCGCAGCTAGGATAAACACTCCACTTAATATTTCCTGCACGAGCGAATCGATCGAATAAATTAAGAACCAGTTTCTCTGTGTAGTGGAATTCACTGAAAAAAAAACTGACAAAATCAACTCATTTCCAGTGAAGCCGTTTTCACTGGCGTTGTTCGTGTAGACACTATTCCAGGTTTACAGCTTGTTGAACGGGAGCGACTTGCGTCGTGTGTGCAGAGTGAGTGAAGAGATTTAGGTTGATCTTAACATCGAGGTCTTCAGAGTCGATGAGGGTGATTGAGGTGAGAATGGAGCAGCACCGGAATGAAAGGGCGGGGAAACGGGAGATCCCCGAGTAAACCCGTCGACCAGCGGCATCGTCCGACACGATTCCCACGTGCGAAAATCCGGGAGTGACCCGGCCGGGGAATGAACCCGGTTTGCCATAATGGGGGTGGGCTAACCGCTCAGCCACTGCGGCCCCGTCGTGTGTGCAGTACTCCATCGTGCTTATTTCAGACATTAACCATTTTCTCTTCATTTTGCGGCAGACCTCTGTTAACCATCTGCACTCAAGGAAATGTACGGAATAAAATGTGGAGAACAGTTTGGTTATCGTATTTCAGGGTAGAAGTAGAACGAGAACCGTCTTAGGGCGCGGTTACATTAAAGGCAGAACTTAGTAATGTGAATATTTTAGGATTGCCGTAGTTAAATACGTTCAATTAAATACTTACTAGATTGAACACGTGCGTATGGTTACACTTCTGTAAATGACTAAAGCCAAAAGTAAATTCTAACCTGAAAAAGACTTTCCCGTAATTCCGTAATCGCTTCCAAGTTCCAACACTTATTAATGTT
The DNA here is from genome assembly GCA_002778355.1 of Clitarchus hookeri. Lineage (NCBI taxonomy): Eukaryota > Metazoa > Arthropoda > Insecta > Phasmatodea > Phasmatidae > Clitarchus > Clitarchus hookeri. Next base: position 673,259 of record NQII01000116.1, read on the forward strand.
CAGTTTTTTCTTTTGATTTTAATACAGCAAACCTTACTTCAAATGTAATAGTGCAAAGTATATCACTATTTGATGCAACTATTTTATTTATTTCAATGAATGCGGAAAATCTCGTCAATTTCAGCTATCATAATAAAAACGGGTTGTTTACTCCGTAACAGCAAGTCGGAGCGCACCGCAAAAGAAAAATCCTAAGAATGTGCTTATACAACCTATTTACTTTTAACAAGAAAACACTGCGATCGGAACAAGTTCGAAGCTAAAGTAACCGTTGGAAATGTTTGAAATGAAGAAGTGTGTGACTATTGCCCAAGTATGGCTGAATCTGTTCTCTTGAATGACTTATCTTCGCTCTTGTAGGGGAGGAACGCTTTCTGTAGAAACCCCCAATACACAGTTGCATTGACTAAAGCGAACACCGAGCTATCTGGCGTAGTGGAAACACGTAAGATTCGCAACCGAGAGGATAAGGGTTAGATTCCTGCTCCAGCCATCATGATCTTGGTTTTCCATGGTTTCTCGAAATCGCTTTAGATGAGTGGCAGGCCTCGACTGGTTCTTCCACGGCTTCTGAGCCACTTCTTCCACTCTAAAACCGATGTAGTTATAACTGCTCCAAATCGGTGTAGTTGACTACAGATTTCTTTAAATTGCTCCACTGGAATCTGTAAACTTGCACTGGTAATTTTAGTTGTCGGTATTCACTGACTGACCGGGATTTCTGCTGATTCCTAGTATGATTTATACTGGCTTGGCGCTAACACTTCAGAGGACTCCACTGATTAAAACGACCGATTCAGATTTAGAGCGCCCGTTTCTAACGTATCCGTTGTCGGAGAGATGTGCTTAAAGCTGGATTCACAATAACCCGACGAACCTGACACAACAACCCTGACACGACGAAATGTGGGTAGCAGCCAATGAAAAGCAAGGCCACTGTGACGTCAGTCCGACAAAATCGCAGCCCCGACAGCCCAACAAAAGTAGATTCTAGTTCTCCTTTCCGCCGATGTTGGACTCGTCGGGGCTCGCAAAAACGTAAATACAGCATTATAGAACAAAATTTCGTGCGTATTTCCCCACTGTGGTAAATAATAAACTAACTTGCCGCCAAAATAACGTTCCGGTTCGTTTTTAAATACTTTTTATATCTTGTGTAAACTTGAATATTTTCAAAAGCAAAATTATAATTCTCTATGTCGCCAGTTTTAAAAAGTAAATATTCGATATTATAAGGATAACTTGCCGTTTTAGAATTTTCCGACAGCCAATAACACACTTGTTGGGCAGATTTCGTCGGGATATTGTGAACACTGAATAATATATAATATGAAACTCCGTCGACCTCTGATGTCATGTTGGTCTGTCGTGTCGTGTTCGTTGGGCTATTGTGACTCCAGCTGTAACTATAATCACAGATAGGACCACGGCAGACACGTATTTCTATTGTTGCTCCCTAGGTTTCACAATACGTAAACGTTACCAATAATCGAACGTTTCGTTGTACCTATAATAACAGCCTTCTAAGTTTCTACACACACAAATTTCGTTCCGACAACCATAATTTTTTTTCTCAGCGTATGGCTTATGTTGTTACGTTTTTACAACGGTAGCCTGCCGGGTAGCGCGGTGTTTGAACATACTGTGTTTTTTTTTCTTGTGCATGCTGCTATATCCACGGCTTGTTCACGAGCTTGTTAAAATATGCTAATGCAATGGCGTTGTCGTTCTTCAACGAGAGTGAAGGTTTGGGCGCGCGCATTCGAAGACTTGGCTTTTTTTTTATCACCGCGAAATATGGAAGTCTGCAAAATGAGGTATAGTGTAAACTCCAAGGGTTTGTCACAATATCATCTCGACAGGCAGCATGTTTCATTCGCTTATGAAAAAATTCTTGCCGTTTGTCTTCCCCTCGTGGTGGCCCTGTCTCGAAACGTGTGCGTACCGTTCTCACAGACGTCTGTTTTCACTCGAACGGAAATTGATAATTTTTTAAGATTGTATTTTAGAGTCAATTTTTTAAAACGGGAAACTTAACGTAACGTTTTAAACAGTTTCATGTAGTTATTTTATCGCCGCTTGAATACTGACCGTTAGGTTCTTGGCAGTGTAAATTGTTTCGATCAGCGGAAATATAACCCTTTCAATATTGATTTTATATTTTGATACTGCAGACATATTTAATTCAGGTATACATTAGGGTATCTCTAAGAAGCATGTATTCAAGTTATTAGATTTTTGGGAAAACCGTTTTGGGACACATATGTCCCATTAGCGCATTCCGGTGGGACATATATGGTCCATTAGGTTGCTAAGTATATATGACAATTTTTTTAAGGAATATTTATTTTGATATAACGAAACATAATAATAGAATGAAAGATGTACACAATACAAAAAAGTAGTATCATATACGTATTATGTTTACATTGTCCATTTCACATTCAGTAAACAAAAAGGAAAACAAACATTTTTTTCAGTAACATCCTAACATTGTCTTTTGTTTTTATTTCCTCACTCTAGTAACACTCCTGATACTTGATAAACTTGCTAAATGTAACAATATAAAAAAAACACATACTGTATATAAAAATCACAACTACTTAACATTTTGCAAATAGAAATACTTTGTCATTTGAGTGAAACTGTATTGTTACCACAATGGAATGGAATAAACAAAACATTAATTCTTTGTACAGCACTATATGTTCTGCATGTCTGAAATGTAGTCTTCAAACAGAAAGTTAACTCTTCTACATAGTACTACACTGAAGATCCAAAAAAAAAAAATTGTCACCTGCCTAATATTGTGTAGCCTCCCCCCCTCCCCCCTCCGAGCACGCAGAAGTGCCGCAAGACGACGTGGCATGGACTCGGCTAATGTCTGAAGGTATGCAGGGGGCAATTCACACCATGAATACTGCAGGGCAGTCCACAAATCCAATCTGCACCAATTTGAGAAAGGGTTGTACAACTGTCACGTTTAATGATTCTCGTCAGTCGTCGTTTGTCCCGTTCTTTCACGATCTTTTTCCGGCCGCAGCGATTTCGAAGATGTGATGTTTTACCGGATTCCCGATATTCACGGTACACTCGTGAAATGGTCGTACGCGAACATCCAAATGTTAACGCTACCTCGGAGATGCTATGTCCCATCTTTCGTGCGCCGACTATAACACCACGTTCAAACTCACTTAAATCTTGATAACCTGCCATTGTAGCAGCAGTAACCGATCTAGCTGTTGACCGCACCGCGTTACTCTGATTGGTTCCATACCTCTGTTATTTGCATACGCACGCCTACACCAGTTTTTTTGGTTCTTCAGTGTATTTACTGACAATGTCTGGTTTTTCTGATTCATTGCAATAAAGCTTCGAGAACAACCACATGCGCCTATCTCTCGACATTTCATTTTTGATTGCCTCATTTTCCAGTCAAGCATTTGAGGACCAATAATGAGAAAAATTAGGAAACGTGTTCTAAAACATGACAGATGAACAACCTAAAGCTGTCATTTTTTCACCCTCATCTGTGTTTGCGATTTTCTTTTTCGATACCAATTCAAGAATTTCTAACCTCTTATTTTAGCACTGGTCAATAAATATAAACAAACTTTTTGGAAACAGTTTAAAAAAACGTGCATTTCTGAAGAGCCACGATTCAAGTCTGCTAAAATGGCACAGTCCCGCAAAGGTGGGATAGACTTTCTTGGCTCAAAGTCGTTATTCGCAATAGACCATATAACATTATTATTGCTACTTGACGACACACTGCCGCTGTGTTTTTACCTAATATTTTTAATGTACTTACACCAACTAACTTGGGTTCAGGTAGGCTGCTAGCTGTTAGTGAACCAGCTTACCGTTTCTTCAAAGTTTGCTCATTTTCTACTTCCTCAGAAGACGAAGATGAAGATTCCATTTCTTAACTATTTGAATCAGTTGAACCTTCCTGCCTGTAATCTGGGTCATCTTCGTCACTGACTGAGATGTCATCATCTGAATCCTTCATAAGTAGCTCGTTTATTTCTTTAGGAGTCAGTCCAACTCTCTTGTAAAATAATTATGAAAATGCTTTGTTATCCTGACTACCCTGTTATGGCTGGGTTCGTTTCATGGATGACCCACAAATGTGTCCCACATGCAAACATCACAACGATTTATAATCTGCAAGTCATCAACGTTGCATAATTTTATAATACAACGATACTAGATATTAGTAAGCAACATAAATGACATTTATTTTGCTTTGCTCACCTTCTATATTTATCAGAAATCATGAAGTTGTTTTTTTGATGCGTCACACGTTCACGCTCTGTTTGATAACACCGGCCATATTGCTTCCTGAGCACCACGAATATTGAATAATCCCAAAATTACGGATAAGTATTATTTACCTTGTACTGTGCACTAAAACCGACCCAGTAGGAATTTAAAAACTACTGCTGACCAGAATGACTGATCAGGACGTACAAAAGTGTCAGTAAACAGCGGAATACCCACAGCAGGGCTCTGAACGGTGGTATTTTCCGCTGTAAGTCAAAATGACTAGCAAACAAAGGCTGCTCTTTTGTACACCGAAAAAAAAAATCATAAATGCAATGGCCACAGAGGAGAAAAAGCTCGATACGCTGCCGTAAATAACGGCAGACCGCATCCCCTTGTGATGTCACGCCAGTTTAATTACAGCACGTGTGCCGCAAGGGATGATTTGGTTGTAGGGTGGAGTTCCCGTGCACGCGATAATAAAAGCCGGCTCGATTAAACACTTGGAGCACAATTACACCAGGTACAACGGCGGAGACTTTCCGGGAGGAGGGGGTTTGATTTCCGTGAGTAAAATAAATTAGAATGTTAAAGGCAATTTTAAAATAGCAGTAGCTATCTGTAAAGCTTTTGCTTCCCGTTTAACGCGGTGTGAATGCTTTTTATACAAAATTCGGCGCGTGGTTGTGTCTGGGCACTGCTGTGGGTTTTGCGTGAATACGCCACGTTAGTGGGTAATATTTTCTTTGGTATATAGGAGTGAAATGAAAATAGCGAAATGGGTACTTGACTTTTATGGCTTAAATGAACAGATATAGACAATATCTTTCTTTCGGTGCCAAAATCAGCGCTCTAGCACATCAGAGCCGCAAGATATACTGTCCGGAAATTTTCGCCCACGTCCAAAATTGCCGTCTGTCTGTAATGGTCTCCGCCCGCGCCTCGCGTATGCACTACACATACTCAAGGTCATGCTGGCGTCGCAGTCGTATACCCGATCGAACGAGACCATGTGTATTTCAACCGTGTCATTAAGCTGAGAAATGATTGCAAATTACAAATTGATCAAACAACACCAATATAAGATATTTATAAGTACCATCTCATGATCACAATCATTACCATCTCATCATTACAGGCAACGTCTTTACCCAGACCTAACGCGAATAAATTCACGGTATTATTCAGGCTTAGAATCAGCTTTCATATAATAAAAGACTGGCCGGGGGTTTAAATAAATTTTCGCTTAGTCTATAACTAAACCTGCATTCTTAAAAATACCGAATTAAAATGGAAAAAACGAGGTAGCAGCCTCACTGTTACCTCCTCCCACGATATCTGTGCAGGCAGAGTCGGAGGGAGGTTAAATGTTAATGGGAACCAGGGTTTGCGGGTGAGACCCGGTCTGCTCTAACATCAAAGCCAGCATGGCTCAGGAAGACAATTTTATGGCTGTGGGGAGAGGGAGGGCGTTAGCCTCTTTTTTCTGCCGCAATTCAAATGAAAGACAACTGGGTGGACAAGAGCCCTCCCCAGGGCTTGTACTACCCCCGTGCTGAGGAGCTTGCTCCAGTGATGCAAAGCGGCGGCGGTGTCATTAAGTAGTGTAGTATCGGCCGTCGCGTTCGGTTCTGAATTTTGGACCTGGGTATCGGGAGTGCGACGTCGCTATTGTCTGTCTCATATACGTTCGCGAGATTTTGACAGTTAGTGAGTGGCAACTTGATGTATACGAAACAAAACGTGCAATTTACAAAATCCTGTATCAGCTGATTCATTAACAAACAAAAATTAATATTACATTGGCTATTCTGAGTGCACTGCCGACGCACACTAGACAAGCAGAAAATACACGGATAAGAAAGAGTTCTTAGATTAATTAATACATTTTATTTTACATGGTCATAAAACAACGGTTTTTGGTGTTACAAACTAAATTTCGTGCTAAAGTAGTTATGTTTAGGTGTTCAAAATTAAATGCACATTAAAACAATCCGTATTGAAGTGAAACAACTTCAAACCTTGGGAGTTATTTTCACGTATCCCCACTCTCCATCCATACTTTCCATACACGCTTGATATTAATTCCAAAAGCCTACAGAAATACCACAGGGTGTTGTTGAATTATTTTTTCAAACAATTTGACGAAATATATTTCAAACTCGTGTCGTTTCAAGCCAGTAATAGGAGAAAAGTCAAGTTTTAAAAATACGAGATCGGGAGGCAGGCCAACGTGCTGCCACCTGTTGAGAAACATATTCGGCTCAGAGAAACGCATTCGGCTCACAAAAGCCCTGCCATGCCATGCGCGCCATCTGTCTCTCTCCCGAAGCACTAACCAGCTAAAAAAATATAGCTTTCTTGTGTAAAATAACAAATTTACGAACATATCCCAATGGTTTTATTTTCCCGCGAGCTCTGTATAATTTTTAAAGTAACATGTATTTCCGTGTACTGCGATTTTGTGTACCAGTAATTTCCTTTGGGCCAGTAATCGTTACGTCTACGTCCATTACACGCCATGTTGTTCTGCCGCTCGCATTGCAAAGTCGTTGATGAGTTGGCGAATGAAAGTGCGTTGTCAAGCAAGTCCCCAAAATTATTTTTATTTCAATTCTTAACATATTAGTTGTAACGTCCAAAGTGTGATAAGAACTACAATTACCGTCTAGCAAATGTTANTTATTTCAATTCTTAACATATTAGTTGTAACGTCCAAAGTGTGATAAGAACTACAATTACCGTCTAGCAAATGTTAACTCAAATTCGCTGTCTCTGATAAATTAAAAAAGAGTTAGCAAATATAAAATTTTTTGCAAAGTTTTATATTTTTACTTTTATAACCTACGAATCTTTTAGACAGATGTCAGTCTATAATATTACATGATACTTTGTTTAGGATTACAGTACAATGGCAAGTGGATTAGCTGACAGAGTGTTGATAAAATAATACATCCTNCATGATACTTTGTTTAGGATTACAGTACAATGGCAAGTGGATTAGCTGACAGAGTGTTGATAAAATAATACATCCTCCACTTGACGCACCAGCTGATGGCGAAAGGGTGCATAAACGAAAAGTAAACATTTGGCCCTACTTTCGTCGAACTGTCAAAATCTCGCCAACTTACGTGGGGTAGACAATATGCGTGTGTGCCGTCTGGACGTTTAGCGAGTTTTCTGTACTTCGATTTCTGAACGTTTTCTTATTTTGACGCTTTAGTCGTGTTCGTTCACGTCGTAATCGTTGTTTGTTGGCATTTAACGTATTATTGGCTATACGGGCTTAGTTCCTAAGGCCAGGTGCATTTTGCTCCGCATTAGACGAGAGGCTCTCTCTCTCTCTCTCTCTCTCTCTCTCTCTCTCTCTCGGAGGGAGAGAGACAAAACCGTGTCATTAGTCACGAAGTTATAGTGTCGGGATGAATCATCCTGCAAACGTTACATCTCCGTTTCCGTCCTTATACTCTATGTGTTGATGTCCGATTTTGAAGACGTATTCACGTCAAACTATCTCACGGAGAACTTGTGTTGTACCAGTATCAGAGATATATTCATGCAGTGACGCTGAAACATGCGCGTGTGTTGCGGTTGTCGCTCTGAAAGCGACGATTAAATCAAACTAGTCTCTGGTTCAGAAAATGTATCCTCTCCCCGGGAAATCTCCACTTCACATCTGCCTTAGTGTAGCCACAGACGTTGAGATCAGAAACACGAATAACCCCTCGACATCCGTTGTACGGCTACTAACCAACACCGTGTCGACTGAAGTGGAGAGAGAGTTGCTTGTCGTGGTCGCATGTCCTCGAAGGAAGTTAGGGGACGAATCGAATTGGCAGACGGTAAAATGAGATGGAAGCCCCGAAAGAATAGCTAGCCTCTGGCAAGCATCTATTATGCGACATCTGGATAACTGTTAACCGTCTCAGGTCGGGAGTGACTAGACACAAGAACAATTTGCCGAAGTGGGATATCCTGCTGAGATGCACTAAGCGACTACTGCCAGTTTTAAAACGACGACCATCTACTAAGATGCAAAATAGGTGATTAAATGTACCGACAATGCTACTGCATGGGCTCCTTTTGGAGATACACTGTTTTGACTTGGACACGGGAAATAATGCACATGTTTGCGTATAAAGTACACACATGGACACGTAAAACAATTCCGGGAGGATTATGGAACACGAGAAAAAACCTGGAAGCAAATTAATTTTGTTGAGATAAAATAATGGATACTACATTAGTTCTGAAAATTTTCGGTACACTGTGAACTAAGCGTTTAAGAAATCGGCCTTAGAAAAAAAAATACCTTTCCCATAAATGAGCTCATTGTAATGTATTAATGACCTAATTCAGGAAAAGTTGTGAGGGGAAAGGGAACAGCAATTCTAAATGTTGAGATGTTTCCAAAAGTTACGAGTTTAAATTAGTGGCAGCTGAAACTTGTGTCGTCTTGTATGCATATTGCAGTAGAAACTAGAGTAGTTCCAAAATAGTATTGTTCTTACTAAGTTTCACAGTGAATTATTACACGTGTTGCTGTACTGGTTAAATTCACTGCGACGTTGATGTTTACGCATGGCGAAAGGACAATAGATGCGTAGAATGAATTCTTGAATTCTTTCAGAATTGATCAGTTATCCGTGAGCTAACTGAACAGTCCCTTAGCGTTAAAGTACTGTACAGCAAGTAAGTCGAACATTACACTTAATGTAACTCCGATATAAATAAATGAGTTAAAATAGAAGAACTTATCTTCCATAGTTTTTGTATAATTAATACTTCTTAAAATCAGGCATATACTGTTATTCGTATCACATTAAAACCATTTCAAGAAAATTGAGCTAGGAGAGATTAAAGGCATCAGTTTTAAGACTTACTTAGAAATCGTGTTTCATCTATTAATCTGATTTCTACAAGTGACTAAATGTTTTATATGTACAGCATAAAAACTGCAGAATTGTGATTTTTAAGTGAAGTTATGCGAAAACTATGGTTTATTAATTTTATGATTACGACATTACGTGAAATACGTAAAAAATTGAACATTTTTGGCACGAACATAAAATGAATTTTCTTTTTTCGCTCTCCAGCACCAGTGGTTGTTTTTTTTTTTTTTTTGATCGGCGGCTTTGTGTACATGAACCTGTATGATGTCCATGGAAACAGCTGTCTTCTTTCTCTCTCTTCCTCACTCCCTCCATTCCACCTTACATCGTTATTCTACTTTAGATGGCGGATAGGACGTGATTTGTTTGGCTAAGCGGGCAGGAACCTCGCGAAAGAAGGGATCGCTGGGACCCGGGAACCTGGATTTGACAGATCAGNGGGGGGGGGGGGGTCGTTACAATTATTACTGGGCGAGATACGACTCCGAGCAAGCCCCTCGCCGTACAATGCAACGCTGTAACCGGCGTCTTTTGTCCTGATTTTACGGACTATTTTTTCCTTCTTGCTAACAAGTGAACATCTGTCCGCCGATTCGTGGTTCAGTGATTTCGTAGTTGAGGTGTTTTCGCTTATACTTCCAGGACTCCCTTCGGCCCCTTTCATCAGTCTCCCAACTGCTACGCACGGAACATATATTACAATTTTGAATGCCGTCGTAGGAAATTCATTTGGAAAATTAAGCCTTAATTAGAGAAGGTCGTGTTGGCCTAACAATGAGTTTTCTAGGCGAATAAGTGATAAACGAATAAGGCGTATTTGTCGGCACTTTAATTATGAGTAGGTATGTCTATATGAATGTAGCTTAAGTAAAGAGGATTTTGCGTAATTGATGACAATACATATTAATAAAACATTCTTGTGTTCTTCGTAGTGTGCACAAAATAATGTTTATACGATCACAAATATTTACTACAAATGCCCTCTTTTAATTCTCTGTCGAGAAATGCAAAAAATTAAAAAACAAATTACGTAAGCACGTAACTTTAATTATTTGATTGAAGTTATCCTACTATTCTTTCCGAGCAATGCAAAACACTGTTTTAACGCTTTTCGGGATTTATATGATACGTCAATACTTTTTCCGCAGTTAGTGGTTTAGAAAATGGCCGAAGATTAAATGTTCATGTATAAAAATTTTACACCGCAGCGGAGTTGTGTCAAAAATTAATTATTATTTCGCACTGATAACATATGATATTATAGCTAGGCTAACGTGCTACTATTGTCAATTAATTGTGCCTGTGCATGTAATGATCTACATAAGTAGACAGCGCCCAGGAGGTGTACAAAAAATGATCTCCGGACATGGCCCGATCATGTATCACAAGCGTTTTATAGATACTTGTGTTAACGTAAAAGGACGTCGTATTGGTTAAGTTTAACTTTTACTTGCATTTTATCTATTAATTATAATATTTTATTTAATGCTAATATGAATAAAGACAGAGAGAAAATATGTGTATTGGTAATGCCTAGAAATAAATACTTCTTATGCAAAACGTTATTACACTGAGTGCGCAGAAACGTGGCGTGTAGGCGCTCTGGTGTAATTTTCTTAGCTTTGTTTGTATGAGGTGGAGTAATATCCTGGAAGTAGAACTTCAGCAGGGCTTCAGAAAAGTTGGAAGTAACCGTGAATGAAGTATAGTGACTTTGGGGAAGGGAATAGTGATTGATCTGAACTTGAGATTTGTAAAATACTCTTATTAAGCCGAGCAGGAATCGCCAGCCGCATTTACCAAAACTTTATGAAGAGCAGGGTCGCAAACGGTCTGAAACAATCTCTTAGGAGTCAATCAGAAGATGCATAGTTAACTACATTTGCTACTTATTACTCATGTATCACTTATGGCTGGTTGAAATTGTTGATGAAAGTCTAGGGCATGACGTGAGTGACCGGAGCGGATAGCGACACTCACACTTGTCAAGTGTTAAATTTCTATGTACTCGTCTTATATGTTTACCTCATTAATTTCAGGCACATGAATATGTATTCAAGGAGTATGATGCTGACGACTGCTCACGGACTGTAAAAAATGTTACATCTAGTTATTGGTCTTCTCCAACTGCAAAGTAGTTAGTGAAACAAACCGGTTATTGACTCGATAAAACCAAAGGACCGAAAGTCCATAAAATGTTTTTGTTGAAGTATCACTAAATGCTGGGTAAATTATTGTTTAAGCTGCCAGAAAAATTATAGTTTGTTTGCCACGAATTCTGGTGAATGGCTGATAGCATTGTCGAGTAATTCCGTAAACAATGATAATGTAAGGCATGGTTTTGACAAACATGTGGTGGAATTATTTTGAATGGCGAGTGGTCATAACGTATAGTGGCTCTGATGAATTGTAGTATGCTTGCCATGCAATTTGGAAACGAACATGTGTGTGTTAGGTATGGTTATGATAGATAATTCAAAATTAGTGGTAAAGTGTAATGTACAGTAATGAATAACATAAATAAAACATTGATGGATTAGGGATGCTCTGGGTTACCTGAAGGGCTTAGCGATGAATTAAGAATCTGATACTACAGGTGAACATTTATGGATTGCGGGTCATTTTGGGAGCTAACTTCAGATGACTGGTAATGTATTTTGGATAATTGTGTACCGAAAAACCAAAAGTCGTAAAAATATGTAGTTGTTGCTTGTAAGCTTGTTGGCATTCTTTTTGTACGAAAATGAATGAGATGTTATTTGGTTGATTAGAAGAGACAATTCTGTTTGAAGTAAAATCTTAATACACCCTTATCTCACATCACAAAAGAATAAAAAAAGATTTTGGTACTTTGAGTTCGAGGTCCGAGTAAAGTCTAACTGATTATATTTGCGTAGTGGTTCTCAAAACTCGGCATGTGCCACCTCTTCTGAAGGGCTTGAATAGAACATTCTGATAGTATCCAGTGACAGAGCATGCTCATATTAGGAGGCCAAACTGACGATGGTTCCAGACTAACAGCTAGCTATGTTCAGTGTTTTGTGAACTGCCAGATTTGTTGGTTATGCAATTACAGTATTACCAAATAAATGGGTCCGCGAATATTTTTTTCCCTTTTAAATTTATACTTGGTTGTAAATCCTTATTGAAAACATATTCATTGTTTGCGTTATGCACTTCTGGATCAGTCTCACTTATACGTTAACTTCGCCTAGTAAGGTTCGTTGAAAATATAGCGTATTTCTCTGTTAGCTCATCGGTGAGCAAACGACTCGTTGATACTCGTTATGGGACAGATCAATAGTCAAAGAATATATATCCCCAAATAAAAAATAATAATTGAAGGTCGGTAAAATGAGTGCTGGCAGGAAAGAAAATTCTATATTTGTAACATGCTGGGCGTAAACTATCTTGAATCTGTACTCAGCACTTCGCAAAACCGAGAAACTGAGATAATATTTTTCTTTTTTCAGTGCGCTATGTGGCCAGCCGTAGACGTCAATAGCTCACTTCAGAATGTTCTACAAAACTTAAGTTAAAAAAAATATATTATCGGAATGTTTTGGAGCGACCAGAAGAAAAAATTTTAATAGACGAATGCATTATCGGAACAAAGGAGAAANATATTATCGGAATGTTTTGGAGCGACCAGAAGAAAAAATTTTAATAGACGAATGCATTATCGGAACAAAGGAGAAATGTGTTCGGCGAGAAAGTCAGCGAAGTGATCCAATAAGGTCACAAAGTCGTATGACACCGAGATGTGCCTAATGAGGTACGCCTGCTACGTGCCAGACCAGCTTACAAAACACATAAGACAGCCCTTATGCAGAAATTTCACACGATCATCGGCAAGGGCAACGATACAGGTCGAAGTAATCGTACAAGGTCGGTAAGCAAACTGTTCAGATCCCTCTATAATCACGATGCCTCATCGACTTCAATCTTCACGTGTATAATCATTCAATAAATACATACACTTAGACTTTATGATATTCTTTGAGGCTAAAGGGCACCCGGTTGTAAGACCACTGGGGGAGATGATTGCTGGTGTGTTGTGACAAGAGGCCTGACATTTGGCAGATTCATTCAATGTGAAATAGATATGCCCTGAAATAATTAATACTAATAATAAACAGTTGCCAGCCGAGTGTCACAGTCAAGTACAACTAGTCCAAAAGGTGACCGAATTCTTGTTTTGGAAGAAGCCACTAAATAAAACTCAGTTCTTACTTTCAAATAGATTCCGGAAATATGGGGGTCTTATGTCACGACCATGACAGAGGAACTTGATCGACGAATGGGGCTTGTCTGTGAGCAGCAGTGGCAGGGGAGTGTGTTGTGGTGACTGGAGGTTACTGTTGTTGCAGTGATGAACAACTACCAGGCGGCCGCTGCTGCCGCCGCCCAGGGTTTCGGGCCGCCCGCCTCCCCGCACGGAGCTAACACGCGGGGCGCCTTCCCCCCCGCCAACTCGCCGGGGCCCATCGAGATGTACAGCTCGGGGGCGGGTGACAGTGTGGCCGGCTACGTGCAGGCCACCAGCCCGCAGCCGTCCGGCTTCCCCGCTCTGGCGGTGAGTCGAGCCCCCATCAACTATAGCCCCGTAAGTTGCCTTGCTTCTGCCGCATGCCTCTCATCCTCTCTACTACTATTCACGTTATCTCTATGCACTGTGAACACACACACACGCACAGTACACAGCCATCCGGTTCACCTGCCCTGGCGGCGGTGAGTCGAGTCTCCATCAACCATGTTCCCTCTATACACCATACAATCAGACACACACGGTACACAGCCATCTGTCTTCGCCACTCTGGCGGTGAGTTGAGCCCTCCATCAACTAATTTGCTATAAGTGCCACCTTGCTTCTGCTAAATGCCCAGCTGCCTTGCTGCTGCACCCTTGTTAGCTCATCCACTTCCTCTTTTGTGCCCTGACGCGACACACACTTACACACAGAGACCTACGCACACACTCGCAGACATAAACAACAGACAACACACGTATTTATAGGCAAACATACGAACAAATATACGCTAAAACTTTGTCGCAGGTGTTGAACTTTCCTGTTAACAATCCTTGAACAAATTCCATCATTTAACTACATGCATTTTAAAGGTAACACAGACTGCAGATATACAGTTATGCTGACACAGAAGTGCTGTGTATGAGCAAAGCCAATTATACACATAGGCATCACTGAGCCATGTTGCATCTGTGTACTATTTAGTGCTGATATCTGTGTACTTGCTTATGCTGTGATTTTGTGTCTTTGCCTTTTTTTTTTTTTTTCGTTATATGTTGACTGCAGATTATGAAATGTAGTTGTGTGGCTAAATTACTTATTGAAAAAGGTAGTGTTAATAATTTATGGACACTAAAAATTTGTCTTTTTTTTTCTATTCAAATAATAAATGTAATAATATCATACTTAATCTTTCTTATAACTTTGTGCATCACAGCGTTAATATTTGGATATTGCCTAAGTCAATTTTCACAGTGGAGAAAAAGAATAAACCAAGAGTCAGCAATAATTTTTCACCTTCTGCTCGTATTTTATATATTGACTCCCAAGGTAAGAATTATTGTGAACATCATGTGGTCAAACTGTGGTGTGTGTAAATAGTTTTTGAACGTACATTTTTTTTAATACGAAAGGAAAATATTTTGCATATGTGGAATAAATTCATGTTGTAATTAACTTTGCTAGAATAAGTACATTCAAATATGTTTTACTCACATATACTTATTACCTATCCCGTATTCATTTTCTCGTTCATTCACTAGTCCATCATAATTTTTTCTCTTGCAGTTGTCATTCCCACACAGCGAGGAATGTTACGCAGCACAGGCGGCTAACTTAAAAGAGCATGTGATGCATAAATAAATGCTAAACATGTTAATTTAAGTCTTCATGTTTTCGGAAGTTAATACAGAAAAACGAATAAAGAGCAATGCTAGAAAATGCTGTTGCCAAATTTTTTAAGCATCAATATGCCCGAGTGATTAATTTTTGGTGAAGAATGTGCTTGCTGTCATAGATATGTTCAATGGCCTCTTCACACTGCCATCTTGATAAAGGAGAGGTGCTCATCCCCAATCTCTGGTTCACAGTTGCAAAGTCACCAGTCGCCTATTTCTGTTGATTCCAAAGGTACCAGCTGTGCGTCAAGTTCAAAAATGGATTTAAAGTACCACAGTTTAATCTACAGCCTGGCATGTGCCTCGGAGTGTTAAATTTAATATGTAACTTTTAAAGAGCGTAGTGAACTGGAATGCTATGAAGACTTCTGAGTTTTTCTATTTTTTTTTGGCATACATGAAAATGGGTGTGTATATATA
>NQII01000116.1:688779-754779 GCA_002778355.1 Clitarchus hookeri
TTTTTTTTTTTTTTTTTTCTTTTGCAATAATGTATGTGTTTCACACTGCAGCAAAAAATATGTGTTTGCTGTGTTGTTATAATGTTTGTAAGAATGAATATATTTAAAGAAAGTAATTCTAATGTTCGTTTTTATTTCTGAAATGTTTCATGTTGTTGCTGCAGTTTTTGCCATTGTTTGTCAGCAGGTGGTGACTGAAACTATGATTTTGTTCATCCTTTAAACCTGTGACATGTAATCTTTTATGCCTATTTTGGAAATAAAAGCGCTAATATTATGACTTTGTTCCAGGGTCCTTTAATTCCGGCAGCATTCACAAATGGTTATCATTGAGGCTAAATGCCAACATATTTTCATGGTGAGCGTACTTTTTACTACCTCATATTATATTATTGTAATTTCAGTGTGTGCATGGTAGAATAGTATTGACATTTAATGATATCTCCTTCAAATAAATGTATTACAATTCAAATTTCTTGGCATAGTTGCCTGTCAAAATTACAATTTTGCTGTTTTTGGAACACACAAGTAAAATAAACCAAACCATTTACAACATTTTAAAGCAGTTGGGTTGTAAGGTATTTGTCTTACTTCATTGTAATATATGCATAGGTAAGGTAATTTTACGAAAATTCAGGTAGACTACAAATTAAAATATGTAAAAATGTAACTAGACTGAAGAAATTTTTAAAAATGCAATTACCTTTTCTGTGTGATTGCATACATTTTTTTTAAGCAGCTCATGACCAGGTCCCCCCCCCCCCATTTCTGTAAGTAGCATAGTTATTGTTATGTTTGTGTTGTATAACCAACGTGGTGCGAATCGGTCAAATCGTTTTCGAGCAATACAATCTCATTGTTCAAGTGAGACTATGTCCTAAGAGATGATTGCCAAGCGAACTGAATTCTCGATTATTTTACTGTCATAATATGAAGTTAATTTGAATGAATCAAGTTCGCGACTTTCGTTGCCGTTGTCTGTACATAAAGGCTTCTCTGTTGTTGACACGGCTACAGCCCAGAAGCCAAGATAATTAATTATTTCTGTTACTTGCGGTATTATAAATATAGCATAGTCTCGTAAAGTTTTGTATGGTCGCTATTTAGAAAATAAGTTTCTCAAGTATTCAAATTAAACGTATGTGTCGTCGGTAACATAATCTGAATTTGAAATTTGGAGAGACTCGGTTGTACTGAAATGTCATCTACGAGAATAAAACTGGTTTTTGACTGCCATTTTCGTTCAGAACGGCAGCGTGTTAATTTCGTCAGTGCGTGTATTTGATTTTTTTTATTAGGTAGCTACCCATACTGACTTTGTTTCGAATTGGCCAAATGGTTCTACAGATACGGCAAATAAATGACAGTAATTTATCGCGATATAAATTGACTGTTTGTTAGTTTCGGTGTTTGCACATGTTTGTGGTTTTAGTTCTGTTATTGGTTACCGTCTCTATTTTGAAGTTATTTCCTAATTGACAGAGACAATGGGAAACCTACTTTGTTTGTGTAGAAAGTCTGTGACTTGTCTGCGAACCACCTAGCTGTCCCAAACATAACCTTAAATATAGAAAGACGCCACGATGATTGAAAAGTGCGTTGGGGCATAATTTTTCGGGATATACCACCATTCCTAGCCATTTCACCCTAAATATTTATAAAGCCATCATTTTCAAATTTAATGAGCTATTAAAATTGTATTATTAATGTTAGTTGCCTTTCATAGTCTCATGGGCATAAAACGTTTCCATGAAAACACAGGAATGCTTCCTGAGGTTTAATACATAAGCTTAATTTTTAGTGACACTGTCTCTTAAAATAATTAATGGAAAAATGTTACAAATAAGGGAATTTAATGCTGTTAGGTTTTACCAACGTACAAAGGTTGGTTTTATAAATATTGCTGTTTCATATTAGGCTGCCATTACGGAAATAATTGTCTTATATATTAAAATTCCTTAAGCATTAATTTTCTTTCTGTATCACTTCTTGTGCACCACATTATTTAGCTTGAAGTGGTGTAACAATACCGCAGAAGTGGTATATAAGCTTAACTTTGAAGGTGAAACTATCATCCAGAATGGCATATGAAGGACCTGACTACCGGCTCAAATATTCACATTAGTTGTCATTAGCTTATCAGATTTGTTTAGATCGATTTATTGGTTTGGTAAATATTATACATTATTGTAAAAAATGCAGGGCCACCATTCTATGAAAATGGTTGTAAACAATACATTTGGGTGTACGTACTCACAAGAAGCGTACAGATTTTGATAAAATTGTCTAACTACGTCAGTATCAAATTCATTGTAGAAAGCCACATTCCCTGTCGAGGGCGAGAAATATCTTGCTGCTTATGAAGGATGGCAACGCCATATAAACTGAGAACGACAGTTAAAATGGTATAAGTGGCAAGAACGTAGTACCTAATTTACACTCATCTACAGCGCAGCGGCACGTAAAATGCAATATTGTAATCAGAAATTTGTGTCACTGTTTTGTTATTGTTTATAGGTATCCCTCAGTGAACATTCACTAGCAATTTATTCTCACTTTGCTTTGCTTTGACTCTTCTTTAGAATCTCTCTTCACCCAATCACGAGTAGTGTATTTAATTACTCCTGCAGTTTTGAGGCACAGCTTTTTTTTTTGCAGAGATGTGATGAACCCCAGTACCCTACTGTGCCATTTACTTAACTCTGAGATGCACGGAATATTCATAATAATTCATATAGTGGTAAATTCACACCTAAACTATATATGCTTGTAAATAATGAACATGTTGGAATTCGAAATAGGAACTTCGTATAACACTTCAGATCATTTAGCGGTATTCTACAAGTAATCCCTCTTCATTGATACACTTTCCGGGCATTAATTTCCTACTGCTGATTTAAATCCTTGAATTATTTGCAAGGGTGGCTTCTACTCGGTTAATCGTATAAAGTCACGAATATGTATACACATAATAAAACCAAAGATATCTAATAAACCAACATACTGTAGATCAGAAATTTTATTCTGACCTTTGCATTTTGTAGAAACTAGTTCTGTCTGTCAGCTAGACTACGCTGAAAATCAGTAGAGCGACAGAGCTGCTTCTAATGCAAGAAACTGCTATCATGACCACAGGAACATCATATTCATGCAGCCCAGCTCCTTTCTCCCTCCCATACCCACCATCGCACGGTACTGGTCGCTCTTGCCAACCACTTCCCCCTCCACTTCAGTATACTAACAACTTAAGGTAAGAGGGTCTCTCAATGGAGCACTGCACCCGAATTTACAACAGGTAAAACTCAGTAACAAGTAGTGCACACCACCAACATTGTCAGAAAAACCCGGTTTACGTTCCACATGAAATAAAAATGCATATACTTTGTAACAATATAAAATACGCTCCCGGACAATAAAAATAGCGCACACAGAAGGATGCATCGGATGGTACTGAAACTTTGGAGAGGTAGTGATACAAATGAGCAATACACATTATCACAAAAACAGAGCATCAGGGCACTTGCATACGGGTCTGTGGTACACTTTCTAATCGCCTTCAACAGGGCGTAGCACTCCCTCGATATGCGATACACCCTGCAGGTCTAGCATGGAGTCCAACAGATTCTGGATGTTGACCTGAGGCAGACGGGTCCACAATTGTTGGACGGTGTGTATCAAATCCCGGATACTGTGTGTGGCATGGCGGCAGCTGGCGTTTCAACTGGTACAACACATGCTTGATTTGGGACATGTCAAGGGAGCGGCCAGGCCATAGCTGTGTTTGGACATGACGTTCGGACGTTATCCTGCTGGAATATCGCACATGGAATCCCGACCAGAAATGGGAGCAGATGGGGGCATACGATCTCATCCACATAGAGCTGGGCCATTAATGTTCCACGTAACACGACGAAAGCGTATCGGCCGTCGCCCCAAACCATAACGTGTGCTGTGGATGAAATGTGCCGCTGGATGACGAGATTGGGATTGTGGCATTTACCAGGGGCCCTCCACACTCGGGCACGATTATCAGTCCCCATAATTAAGCGGCACTCGTCACTAAACACCACACATCACAAGTCTGTGGTGTTCCACGTAGCTATGATCTGACACCACTGCAAACAGAGTCGCCGCTGTTGCAAAATTATTGGCAGCACGCAATGGGCGCTGGGATCGCATATTTGCCTCTGCAAGGCATTGGGAAATGTTTCGTGGGTTCACTGGAGCACCAAAACTGGCCAGTAACGTGAACCGGGTCGTCATGGGAGCCCTGCACGCCTGGTTAACAATCCGTCGATGCTTTCGACTAGTAGTTGAGCCAGTCCTCCGTGTGTAGGTGCCGTCACTTACCTACATCTCTCAGCAGCATCGGACAATATGGTCCTAACTATCCACACGGGGCTATACGGCGATACGACCACCCTGAAGATTTCAGCCCTGTTGTGAGTTCTCTTTCAAAGTCCGCTGATTGCATAAAGCGACGTCTTTGGCGTCTTCCCGGCATTCTTCTTCATTCTGTACCAGGGGCGAGGCGTCAAATTTTCGGGAGGGGAAGCAACTGGTGCAGAACAGGAGTAATACATAATTTTGAAAATTATGAAAGCAGCTGCCAATAGTTACATACAGACACATGTACCTGTTTTATTTCAACACACTCCTCTTAGTTAAGTATACTATTTACGAACATAATACGCGGCCGATATTCTCCACTAAACAAGTTGTAATATAATTGAACTTAAGAATTTACGACCACTTCTCAAGATCTCGATATTATGAGTCGCCCATATCTCTTCACTCGCTCATTCAGCAGCCCTTAAAAAATTCCAACAATACATTTTAAAAATCTAAAATACTGTATGCCCATAGTTAAAAATTATTTTGGAAAAACTAGCCAATAACACGAAACTAATGGCAGGCTAGCGTAGGACATGCATATATCTGCGAAACTAACCTATGTAAGGCACACATGCCAGTTCACAAATACGCGTAGTTCTAAAACAACCAATACGTCATACATAACGCAGGTTTTGGAAAATCCTGTTCCCCAGTCAGCCATGAGACTCTATTTACTGAGCATGTCCATTGATGAGCATTGTTGTAATTTAAGAAGTATTTATTTGTACTTCAGACACATTCTTTTTTTTTTTTTTTTATTCAAGCAATTGCACCATCATGAAATGTATTTTTTATTCGCAGCTTACTAAGAAGTTGTTTAACGATACCGAGTATTGATAGTGATTACAGTTGTTCTTCACCTTGTGAGTCTCGCAAATAAGTTTTAAGTAGATGCGTTTCAAAGTGGAAAAATGATCATTCTGCTGATATATTTGTAACTGAAATTGTAAAAATGAGATTAGACAATGCGTATGCTTTCGTTGTTATTGAGTCAAAAGTAATACAGTAACTATTCTCAATTTTTAAAAAAATTTCACATCACCCATGTGGACACGTTATAAATTGCGCGATATTTAACATTAAGAGTGCATTTAATTACCTGCTAGTTAAAAGAATTAACTCCGCCACATCCTGTGAATTATTTTTTCGGATAAGACTTCGAATTCGAATACGAAAACAAAATGTTCCGAAGAGTTCTAGTCGCAAGAGCAAGACTGACCAAAACTGTGTGGTTTTTCCTAATGTCCTTACGAAATTCAAAATAATCATTTTTTACTATGAGAATTCAACTTTTGTTTTTATGTTTTAACCTCGAGAATCTGGCGTATATTATAAGTAGTAA
Source organism: Clitarchus hookeri (assembly GCA_002778355.1). Lineage (NCBI taxonomy): Eukaryota > Metazoa > Arthropoda > Insecta > Phasmatodea > Phasmatidae > Clitarchus > Clitarchus hookeri. The sequence continues at coordinate 694,517 of NQII01000116.1, forward strand.
TTATCGAGACACTTGATTCATGCAGGCACACGAGAATGATGAAGCAATCTAAATTTTCTGTGACAACATACGTACAAGCACACACGCTGCACTTACCTTAAGTACGTTACAATTATAACAAAGCAAGGCATTTCTTAACTTCTTGGCGAATAACATTAAAAATATGCACGTTACAGTCACACAAATTTCCGTAAATATCCACTCGCACATTTACATGCCTCATAGGTCATTTTCAATTAGTTAAAGGATAGCTCAGAAACTATGATCCAGAAAATAACGAATAACATCACAATACTATCCCCCAAACATTTAATCAGACATGCATCAATAAACTCTAATCTTAACTTACAAAGAATTCCCATATGCGCGCGAAAAACAACGCTGTTGGTTGTTTGCAAACCAGACAAAAGATGGTCGATATTTAAATTGCTCGCGTAACTTCAGTCCCCACTCGGCTAACGTCACGTCGTGCCATACACAAGTCGCCCCTTCGCTTCCACTGCTCCCCAAATCCCCCGCCCTGGGCCAGCTGACACCCTGGGTTCTTCCGCCACGCTGGCCTTGAGCAGTCGTAACACTAGAAGAACACAACAAGATTTCTTCCAAGCGGAGAACGTTACGAGACACGAACCGCCGTTTGCCGCACAGCCATCAGAAATTACTAGTGCTCTGTGGCGAATCACCTCACTTGTGTCGAATGAAAAACTAAATATGCGGCTGCTAACTTTCCAGAGTAATTATTATTTGACAGACGGAGATTATAAGAAAGTAATGCTTCCATTGCTTCCGTCGACGCATCGCCCTTGCTCTGTACGCATTTTTGGCATCGTCTGTTATTTCTCGCGTTAATGCGGCTTCGACTACACGCCAATGTCTGCGACCGCTGGTAAGTGCTTGCAATACAGCTGCCGGGTGTGCGGTCAATTGCAAATGCACCAACACGAGATCATGTGCTTACCATTCTGTACTCTCGCTATTTACATCGTTTCGTGGTTGTTGCATAGTTTCTTCGTGGTGCGCAATTTTTATTGTTCGGCAGTATATTTTTTTCTAGAATTCCTTTATTTTTATATTTAAAAAATTTATGAGAGAGTATTTTGAATCAAAATTTAAGCGTATTTCGACTCTAAATTACTCAGAAAGAAAAATTTACCCAAAAACTCTGGTTGTATGTTCAAAAATATTGTCACTAATGTTAAAAACAAATTTTGATAACGGATTTTAAGTTGATTTATCTTAGTTAGAGCAATGAAAAATTTTGTAGCTGACATGGGTGTACAAAAATTAGTTATTAAATATATTTGCAAATAAAGTTAATAATTTTTATTAAGTTTAACATGAGTAATTCGTATGACTTTGCTTGATGACGGTTCATATGTAAAATGATGTGCTTTTTGAAACATCCAAAATGGAAACACACTTAAATTTTAACTACAGGCAATTCACGGTAAAGTGAGCACTTTTGAAAGTTTTCTCATTTGGAATGATAGTCAATAAATACATTTTATTTTACCCTTCGGTGTTAACTTCCGATTGCTGTGGAATATACACACCGTGTTTAATACTTACATGGCAGTATTGATTTAAAAAGGTGGTTAAAGGATAAAAAATGGCTGAAAGGAAAAAGTAACAAGGTCTTCAATAGTGCTCACTTTACCATGAACAGCCTATAAAAATAAACGGTTATCAATGAATTTTTAAAAATCAAATACTTAAATTATGGAAAACATTGGCACAAAATATACGCATTATTATTTCATATGCAACATAAGTTATATCGTACTATCCTGACAATTTTGGTAGTGTGTGTACTACTCTTTAATGAGTTCTGCATTTTGTACAGTCAGGTGCAGTGTTGCATTAGCAGCCACTCGCCTTCTGCCAGAATGACTTTGTCTGTACCTAATTGCTCAATTATGATAGAGATGTTCCATCTCTCTCTTTCTGCAGATGATCGACCAGATTATTTCCCCTGAAACGTGGAGTGTCATTGTTTGAGTCATGAATCCTTGACGGTAGAGGACAGCTTAAACTCATTCAATTATATTGGAGGAATGCACGTATATTTTTCGTTTGATTCTAATTTGAATTGTTCTAATTGAGAGTGTGATTTTACCTAGAAGCTATGCAATATGAGAAATATAACTCTAAGACATACGTAAAGGTTATTACATCGTATTTCAATTTACCTTTAGGCCTTATCAGAATATAATACATATGTAGGAATTCAAATTAACAGGGATGACGCATGCAATAATAACTGATAGTCTATTAAACACTTTTTTTTGTGAACTTCGTCTCTTGCATTAAATAAATACTCAACGGAGGCTATTTTGAATACTAATTTTTGCGATAATACAAACGTACTTTACAATTATTCCCGTTACTTGCGCGGAAATAACTAAATCGAAAGTATTTTGTACTGCACGAGTTGTGTTACATCGGACGTGAGGTGATTCCATGTGAAAAATCAGGTAGAAAAGATATGTACGACTGGTGACCTGAAGCGATCGTTATCCTCGTAAATGAGAAAATAACAAGCATTTAGTTCAAAATATCTGAGAGTGTTAGAGATTAAAGAAAACTTATTCTCACAGTGTTTTACCAAACGAAGATCAACCTCTTGAAAGGTTGTAAATAACACCCATAATCAGAAATAAAATTGGAATTGCTACTCTCACATCGCAGTAAAACTTGTAGCCCTGAGAATTTGCTAAAATTATAAGACGAATTGCTAATCACAATGTACAAACAAAGTTCGCCTTATTATAACACTCTAACCAGCTCTGCTTGCGAGAAAACTGCCCCAAAAAATGAGGGTGGCCGTCCAATATCGTGGAGAGAACAAGCTGGGTGGCTTGTGAGGTGAATGTGTTGCCTACCTTGCGGAGACATGTCGTGTTTTGACTCCAGAACGCAGTTGTCATTAACGTCTAACTAGTTGTTTACTGTACTGATAGCCTTTTTATCTGTATTTCCAGCATTACGGGCAGCACCGACGTGTTTTTGACATTTGCGTGACACCACTTTTACATTGCAGATGTTACGAGTGCGTTAGCGTCGCCCGTAATGCCGATTCCGATGCAGTTGAAAACAGTAATTGTAAAGTTAACTGCCGAATTATTTAGCATGTGATTTTGTTGCGGAACCTTACCAAAAAGACTATTTATTTACTTGAGCGACAACATGATGCTTCAGCCTTCTTTCGCCTTAAGCTGGTACGTAATGAGCGCACATGAAGAAGGAGTGTGGCTTGAAGGCGCGGTGCTTTCCGCAGTTAAAAATAAATTGCACTGGGGTCTGCTTTGTGTAGCCCAAAGAACGAAACGTTTCATAAAATGCAATTATATTTCGCTGGCTGAAAATGCCCAACAAAAGTGTAACCATCATGACCATAAAAATAAACTATATACCTGCTGTGGCTTAATGAGTAAAGAGAATTGAAGCGGGATATTTTAATCATAATCATTGAATGTTACGACTTTCTATAGAAGAGGCGAAGTCATTAGAATAATCCACGACAGTCTGTGTGCCGCCGCCGAGGCCGTGTACTGCGCATGTGTGTGGGCGGCTTTCATTATTACGCATGCGCATTTTAACCCGTCGTTTGTAAACATAGTGTCCCAGCCTAGCAGGGTCTTCTAACCCACTTTAGATAGTGGCTGAGGACGAGTTTGCAGAAGCGCTTCTGGCCCGGAAACAACCAAAAACATGGATAAATCCCTTCATTTCATCGTTCCTTCTTGTTTCTTTTTACTCAGTGCCACAATGCAAACAGATCACAGTAAGTGAAGAGACGCGATAGTTAAATGTGTACTTATGTGTGCTATCGGTTTGTGACAGGAAGAATTAAGTTAAAACACCGCACATATATCAAGAACGAATGAAGTCGTCTCTCATCATAATAAATTAATGAAAATTTTCAACACCCGTACTAGAACTTTCTTGATTTTACGTCAATTTCAGACGAAAGAGGACAGAAGTAAAACATGAACCAAAATGATGACGCGACAAATATTGAGTATGAACATTTCACTTTAACACCATCTCAATCTATGCATTTTATAGTTACGTAAGATGTTTTGAGTATTACAGATGTTCTGAGTCATATTCGTAAAAATGTTCGCAACTTTCCACCAATTTCTTCATTACTTCGCTACCACCGAACGTTTAGTAGGGCAGGATCTGTATATGACAATAATTTCTTAATTTCGTTAAAATAAAAATTAACAATGGTCATCTCATACCACACATTAACTAATTAAATTAAAAAAAGACGAGTTTTCCTCCAGCGCACTGAACATACTTGCGGCATACACGCGAGACATTTGTACTGAAAATATAGCTACTTGCTTTAAAGAAGACGCCGAATGCTCATAATATAGATAATTAAACACAGTCCAAACGTTTCTCTTTCCGCCATTATTTAACGGTCATCACTGAACATGAAACTCTACATTACTCACGGATCGCGTCCACGACACGTTAGTTTAGCTACTGCAGCTAGCAGGCCAGCGACTTCATGCTGTAGTGGACACACGCCAAAACAACGGGGACAGACTTGCCAATGCACGGCGCATGCGCACGTCTTAGCAAACAAGCGTCAAATGATTTTTGAAAGGAAGCGTTGGCAATAATCAGTATAGAAACGTACATAACAATGTATAAATATATATCATGCATCATAAGAATAGTTGTTTTGAAATTATGTAGTGCAGTACATAAAACAATTTCTTTAAAAATGACAACTACGTTTAGGTGAATTAAGATACAGCGCAAATGTTAACCAATCGCAGACGATTAACCCGTGTGGGTAGTTTACCTGGGAATAAAGTAAAAGTGGAATGAGTGTGGTTATGTCGCAGCACTGAATACGATAGCGGAGATAGGATAACTTATGCGTATCTAAATCCCGGTATACAGTATCCATGACTTCTTTACTCAGCTCCGTACTTAATTAAGGCCCTTCAGCTACAATGGGTCTTGAATTCCGGAACTGTTTAACGATCAGTTTTTATTTGACGGTTCATTCGTAAGCCTGTTAAATTGCAGGGAAATGGATGATGAAATGCCCGGAACTTTCGACAGTTGAAAATGACTCGATTATCGGATGAATGAAGTTACTTGACTCAGAATTATTGCACTTTCATCTGCATGGTAGTTAGCTGACACTGTCGTGCTTTGGGGTTTTTCTCGGGGCACTTGCGTTTGCTTCCCTTTATTCACTTCGCCGCGGCTCCACGCCTATCTCGTCTCTCGCCTCGTACATTCTGCGGACTGGACGGCGCGACAGGCGTGTCGTCCGGGCAGTCTCTGTTCCAGTAAGTACCGACATCCGCCTATCCATTTGACCCTTCTGGAAGGTCGGAACAACGTGGCGCTAGTGCCGAGCCTATTGGCGGTATTACTCGGAAACTGATTCCGTACAATTTCGTGCAAGGTCTGCCGTATCAGCTAGTACGGCACCCGTTCCTCACATATGTTGCCTTGCAAGGACGCACTTCGTGCCAAGCTTGGTAACAGAACCTGTCCTGTTCCCCGTCGCAGATTCGACACCACCTTTCGTTTCAGAGCGTATGGCGCTCTTCGTGGTCACTACTTGAAACGAGTTGATGAAGAAACCAGGAAAAAATTCCTTCATCTTTACTAGACGCCCGCAAGGTATAAACACGTTCAAATGGCTTTAAAATACTACAAATAAAATATTTACCACGTCAGATTTTGATTACTGTTGGAAAGCGTACTAAATATTCAAAACTCCGGCGGGCACACTTTCGTTTTTAATAACTGAATACTGATCACAACATTACTCAAAGGCATAACTACACTAAGCGAAATGTTTACCACTGCATGAATACTTAAAAAAAATACTCTTCGTGATTTCACGTCATCATTTTTAAATATTGATAATACGTCAATAAGAATCAAACTGTTATAATGGCCAACAGTAACAAATAACTATATTAATATGTGCTGTTTTTTTTTTTAATATTCCTAAACAAGTTATTGGCTAGCAGCAGTTTTACGAGTGGGGTTTATATGTACTCCGAAACATACTCTTATATGCGCACCTGCCGAATGTGCCTGATGCTAGTGTGTCAATTGCTGCCGTGTAATAGTAGTCTTTCATACCGACTGGTGCACCAGGCCTTAAAGAAGCTTGTTCAGGAGCAAGGACGGCAGCAGGCAGCGCCTCCAGCTCATGCCGATCATTCTCAACAACCAAGCAGCAATTCTCCTGGTTAGGCGGCTTGTCGAAGCCCCGTCGTTTCGCAGGGAAAAGCGCAAGGACAGCTGACTATCGTAGTCGTCAAACAAATACTTACCAGCAATCGTATTCACAAACGTAATCACTCGGCTAAGAAAAGATAAAGCATGATTAAATTACAATTAACGCTCCCTCGTGAAGTCAAATAAGCCATGGAACAGTTGGAAAAGTTACAAAAAATTACTACTCTGAAGTTTAGCTTTCCTCAGATGAATCTTTACTGATGCGTTAGCAAACAAAAAAGGGTTCATAAAAAATCTAATCTTAGCTGGTGAATCATTCTTGGGCTATAATACATTAATCAGGAAAGGAATTATTTTACAGCCGCAACCTATTTTTCCACAGTCTGTTAAAGTTGTTACAAAAAATATAGAATCATGAAACAATGCCCCATCCTTCAACTTTAAATCTTCCTACCTCGAACATCCTATCGTTATCTTCCCTAGGAGGAAATAGTGTGACGCAAGGTATGTGCTTTTAAAGGCCCGGTTTTTGAAGTGACGTCGTTTCCTAACAGTTTGGGCTATAAGTTTAAAGTGTGATACGGGTTTTTTGCAGAAAACTCTCTTATCTCATTTTTAGTTAGTTTTTAATCAGTATCTTCAAAATGGTTGGTCCTACGACGTATTGATTGAAAGCGTGGGAGTTACGAACATTCCTTTTTATCCTGCAACCTCTTTCACTGCTCGAATATTATGCCTAGCTGCCTGCCTTGTCTATTGAAAGCCGGACGCCATATTTGGATCACTCTTTTCCTAAGTTCAGTCCACACTTTCGGTACTTTTCATAGCTCCATTTTCTTACCCTCGATTTTTACCCCCTCCCCAAAATAATTTACCGCCAAATATTTCAAGCAGGTCTAATTACATTCTTCGTATATGTTGTATCCCTGTCTTCCACCTTCATATATTTCCGTGCATAACACTACTTTTACTATAAGCCGCACAAAAACCCTTCTGTTTTACCCAACTTTCCACACTCAAGTTCATTCATCTGTCATACTATAACAATTACACCGGAGAGCCAAAAAAAACTGCCATAGGCGTGCGTATGCAAATAACAGAGGTATGGAACCAATCAGAGTAACGCGATGCGGTTGGCAGCGCCTTTATAAGACAACAAGCGCCTGACAAAGTTACTAGATCGGTTACTGCTGCTATAATAGCAGGTTATCAAGATTTAAGTAAGTTTGAACGTGGTGTTATAGTCGGCGCACGAGAGATGGGACATAGCATCTCCGAGGTAGAGATACAATTTGGATTTTCGCGTACGATCATTTTACGAGTGTACCGTGAATATCGGGAATCAGGTAAAACCTCAAATCTTTGACTTCGCTGCGGCCGGAAAAAGATCGTGAACGAACGGGACAAACGACGACTGACGAGAATCTTTAAACGTGACAGACGTGCAACCCTTTCTCAAATTGGCGCAGATTTCAATGCTGGGGCATCAACAAGTGCCAGCGTGCGAACTATTCAATGGACCATCATTGATATGGGCTTTCGGAGCCGAAGGCCCACTCCTGTGCCGTTGTTGACTGCACGACACAAAGCTTTACGTCTCGCCTGGGCCCGCCAACACCGCCATTGGACTGTTGATGACTGGAAACACGTTGCTTGGTCTGACGAGTCTCGTTTCCAATTGTATAGGTTGGATGGACGTGTACGGGTATGGAGACATACTCATGAATCCATGGACCCTACATGTGAACAGGGGACTGTTCAAGCTGGCGAAGGCTCTGTCATGGTATGGGGCGTGTGCAGTTGGCGTGAAATGGGACCCCTGATACGTCTAAATATAACTCTGACAGGTGACATATACGTAAGCATCCTGTCCGATCACCTGCACCCATTCATGTCCATTGTGCATTCCGACGGACGTGGACAATTCCAGCAGGACAATGGGACACCCCACACGTCGAGAGTTGCTACCGAGTGGCTCCAGGAACACTCTTCTGACTTTAGACACTTCCATTGGCCACCTAAATGACCAGACATGAACATTATTGAGCATGTCTGGGATGCCTTGCAACGTGCTGTTCAGAAGAGATCTCCACCGCCTTGCACTCCTAGGGATTTGTGGACTGCCCTGCAGGATTCTTGGTGTGAATTGCCTCCTGCATACCTTCAGACTTTAGTTGAGTCCATGCAACGTCGTTTTGCGGCACTTCTGCGTGCTCGCGGGGGTCCTACACGATATTAGGCAGGTGTACCAGTTTTTTTGGCTCTTCAGTGTACTTATAGGCTTATGTTTAGCTTCCTCTCACTTGAACTCTTTTGCCTTTTCACCTACAGTGATGGATAGCGATAGCGAATTATCGTGGGAAAAGTTGAACACTTCTTAGTTTTCAATGTGTTCAGATATATCAAGGTTTTTATTATGCTATTGGCTGCTGTTTGTATGTAAAATTATTTCTTTGACTGATGTGTGTGATGCTATTTCCCCATTTGACTGAGACGGTGGGAATTCTGCAACTCCTATACAAAACGTCTGTGACTCGTCTGCAGACAGTTAGGTTGTGGCCAAAATATCATTCAGGCAAAAAAATAGGAAGCAGCTGCAGTACTTTGGAAAGTTTGTTGCCAACAAAAAATCTTGCGAAACACGTCACAACTCCTATCGGTGAGACACGGCATAGGTTTAAAACTCGTTTACCTTTCCAGCGACTGCAATTGAACTTTGCACACTTAACAACTCGCCTTTAACTGTGGTGGCTGATATTAAATATCTCATTCACTTTTCCAACTACTGCAGTGGATCTTGGCTGCTACAACTGAATAACCTACCTTCATCCGAGGTTGCCAAAATTTTGAAATTGGAATATTTCTGCGACCTTTCAAGGCAGCGCGATGAAATCTGGCCAAGTTATACAACATGATAACTTCGTTTATTTTAGACTCCTAGAAAAATGCATTTGGCCCATATCTTTTAATTGGCTATGAGAAAAGCAGTTACGTGAAAAATGATATAAGAATGTTGAGTTTTCATATAATTTGTGGCTTTACCAAACTTTTTTCCATATACCACCTTCTTTAAAGTATAATAATACGTATTTTGACAGAGTTTCGTGCATATATCTTCTTTTCGCATGTACGTATACGATATTTTGCGAATTTCTTTATGCGGCTTTAACATTAATTAAAATGACAATATACATACTTATTGCAACTCTAGATGATAGGCTACTCCTATTACCATAAAACCTTTCCAGAGTGGTCTGGACCCCAAAATATCATTCATGGCAATCTAACGCTGATTTACGAGGCTGTATGAAAGCTCAAAGACGACCTTCACACTCAGGCACACTCTCAACATCACTATCTATGTCACAGATGAATTTAATCACCCCAAGAGATACTGTCTCCAATGAAACTATTCATCCAGAGTAACCCAGAATTTAGTCCCATAAATGACTCCTCATAGTCCCTCAAAATTAAAATGTCGGGGCCTGGAGAGATGTTTCCTCGAACATACTTCAAGAGTGTGGTCAGCTCAAGTTCCTGTCCAGAACCGAGGGTACACCCCTCATCATACATCAAAGATGTAGGTTGCTCAAAAATTCTTCTTTAATAATCTAACATATTGACACAAGTTTCTTCCTTCATAAAGACATGTAAGTTCTTATCCTCAGATGTCTCTAGCCTTTCCCTCATGAAAGAAACGCCTAACACTTTCCACTATTAAATTCCAAGTGGATTCCCCAGTAAAAAGTTTTGAGTTCCACGCTGAAATTTAGGATTCGTCCGTGGACGGTATAACTCTCGTCTCTCATGCAGTTCCTTCTTTCACGTCAGCAGATGTTCTACGCAATCGGGTCGCGGCGATGTCCTTCCACTCTGCACATTCTGACCTCGAGTCGACCGCCGAACCTTCATACGCCACCGAATGGCCTAGGTGTCGTGAGACCGGGAGACTAGACTCCCATATCTTACAGAATGTTTGTGAAACAAATGCACCTCGACACATACCCAAATCATTGGGTCGGCGGCGGGGTGCCGTGTAGCTGTGTTTTGTTGGGTACCGAACCCATATTATGGCTGTTTATTGGTGTTTTACCTATTTTAAAGTAAAATTACTTGTTTTTGTGTTCGGTGGTGGAGTGAAGCTCCTCTCCAGCCTACCGGCTGGAGCGAATGTCAGTGTCTTGATGTCTGTCTAACATGTTGGCCTGTTGTGCACAAGTGTGCTAATTAATCTCGTATATAATGTGTAGGTGAGTCCCTAGTCTCCCGGGGCAGTCCTCGGGTACGTTTCATCGTGTGGTCGCGTAGTAACCTCGAGTATACCTCACAACTCACACATATACTGCCCATATTTACCTCCCAACGAACCCCGGTACTAGAGCTGCTTGTAGAACCATCAAGTATTTTATAGCACGACTAGCCAACAATAATCGAAGATTCAGGGCGTAAAAATGTACACAGATGTTTTTCCTTAATATCTTGAGGTGCGGCTACCCGCCCCGCAAAGCTGTACTGTTGTGCAAGTCGACGCAATAACAGGCGATTCGTCTTCTGTACAATAATGTTGCCCCCACAGCTTTCACAGCCTATGTTCAAATTGACCATTTAGTATTTAGTGTGATACAATTAGAAAACCTATCGATAGTGACTTATTAATTGTTGGTTACGATTTTGTAATTTAGTATTTCAGTTATTTTCGTTAAATATTAAAAAGCTAAATACTAAAATACCAATACATCATCATTTTAGTCGACTGATTCGCGTCACGCGATCATCTAGTAAACTTAAAGTACAAATTCGAATACGCCAAAAGTAGGATCCATAAGAGGTTTTCTGACTCGAATGTCTGTAAAATCGTACCGAAACATGGGGCGCCAGGACGGAAACTTCGATGTAAAGTTTTCAAGGTGATCCGTTCCGACACTCTTAACTTTGTGTGACAAATAAACACGATTGAAATAAATATAGTGTTATTCGATTGGGTATACGACTACGATGCGAGAATGGCTTTGAGTTGGCGCCGCGCATGCTCGAGGCGCGAGTGGGGGCCTGCCGTGATTGGCGGCAATTTGGCCGCTGGCGAAAATTTCCCGGCAGTATATCTCGTGTTTCCGATATGTTAGAGCACTGATTTTGGTGCCAACGAAAGATCTTGTCTAAATCTGTCGATTTAAGCTATAAAAGCCAAGTATACATTTAGTTTCTTTTATTTCATTACCATATCTCACAGAAAATATTACTCGCTAACGCGGGTGTGTTTACGTAAAAGCCACGACCATGTCTCCGACATAATCACACTCCGATTTTTAACCTTACGTTCCTGTCTGACTGTGTGTGCTTACAATTTTCGAACCCCTGCATTGAATTTCACCAAACTCTATATGCTTGAAGTACGTACATAGTAAGTAAGGTCACCCACTTGACTATTAACCATGTTAAAACGTATTTTTCACTACTGTGGTAGCCTAAAATTTTTGGGTGCCATCTCGTCTAAAGAACCATCCAACCTGTTTGACTGATAATTGGTATGTTGGCAATGAACCATTTCAATATTTATTTCAGGAATTTATATCCTCGTTATTCCGCAATATTGGGAGGACAGTTTCGTGTAAATAAAGACATTTGTAAACCCCATTTCATAAACATCTCAGAAACCGAGTCCCGCTAGATTTATCACACAAGTAATACTACTGTAATCCACTTAAATCTTTCAAGATTTTAGTACGTCAGACACTTATTTTTAGAATGTCGGCATTACACACTGAATGAAAAACAAATAATGCACGCAGAAGAGAGGCGTAATTTGGCGTACGTGCATACAATCGCTCTAATACCTGTAACAGCAATCAGAGTGCTTCAGTAGTTGCACCACGGTTATATGCGTATGGGTAGTCAGACTCAGCACCGCGAGGGAAGGCCGCCGAACACAGATATGCCTCGTAGAAACACTATACAACACTACCAACACTTCGTGTTTGATGGGGCCGCATTGTAGGTCTGCATGAGGCCAAGCGGACGTATAGTGCGGTTGCCAGGCATGTTAGTCATTCCGCCACACTGGTTCCAATCTTGGTACCGATGGATAAGCGATGATACCTGCAAACTTTGTGAAGTCTCCGGTCGACCAAGTCTGGCCACACCAAGGGAGGATCGCCATATTGAACGCCAATCATTATGGGACCCCGTGACATCGGCTCCTGCCACCCGAACACAGTTACTAGATATTTACAACACGCCGTGTGATCTCACGCCGTGTATAAGCGATAGGCTACGGATTCACAGCCTCATGCGTAAGCTTCGGTTTGCACCAGAGCAGAAACAGCAGCGTCTGTAGTGGTGCCGTAGCCGGGAGACGTGGTGAGATGACAAATGGCGCCGCATCATCTTCAGCGATGAATCTCGGTCCTGCACGACCACAGATGACCGTTGTGCGTGCGAGTATAGCGACGGCGAAGAAGAGGACACGATGGCATTACTACTGGCATCGTCATGTGATGACCCATAGGTATGACTTCAGGTTACCAATGGTAGTGATTAGATGGACCCCGAGTGTAGAGTTGTACGTCAGTAACATCATGTATTCTGGTACAATCTTTCAGCAAGGCAGCGCTCATCCACACATGGCATGTGTGTCCATGGACTGCCTGCTTCATGTTGAGGTACTCTCGCGGCTAGCTTTTTCCCCATGTGGGATTACCTCGAGCGTCAACTCCAACACTCTGTGCAAATCCGTATGCTATCGCGGACCCTTACATAAGCTGTGAGTCGACTTGCCTCAGGAGAGAATACGGAGGTTGTATAACGCCCTTACGAACCCGAATCGGTGAATTTATCGAGGTTGGAGGGTGTGTTACATCCTCCTGATTTAGCAACACATTATTCCTGCACTGCCAACTTTGTTATCCTTGTGGTCCGATAACGTAATCATTGCAGTAATGTCACATAACCCCGCAGTTTCATTTCCACCACTCCTAGGTGCTTGCAATTTTTATCCGTAGGTCTATATGTTTTAGGGTAGTATGCCATATCTAAAGAACCATTAAACCTTGTTCAGCCAAACTTTGTGTGTTATCAAAACCTATTGCGAACATAATTTACGTTTGTTCAGTACCTCTTTCGTCTACCGTTTTGCAAGACAGCGCCATCTGAAAATATAAAGTTTTTTTGTATAATGTTTCAGAAAGTAGAAAACCAAATTCCAGAATGTTTGGCATACAAACAGTACTACAGCAGCTCGCCTGAACTAAATAAATTTAAATGCATACGGCACTTATCTTTAAAATTGGTGACCCTCATTATACGTTATTACATACCATATGTCTGAAACCATTGCATTTATTCGAAGCCAAACTTGTATAGTGTCAGTATTTATCTTGTATTTTAACACTTAATTAGTAACCTCTGCATTTCACTACTGAGGAAGATGGTATATTCTGAAAGATTCAGCTAAATTATAATAATTCATTATTTTCCCAGAAGTATCCCACCAAATATGACATAAAATGGTGTTATGGAAGGACATCCAGGATAATTTTTAAAAGGTACTATTTTCGAAATTGTGGTTTTATTCTTTTAGTGTTTTATGTCATATCTCAGGACCCATTATACTGATTAAAACCCAACTTTGTTTACTGAGTACCTAATGTGTGCACGAAGTTCACTGAGCATTAAGCTTATATTGTTTATCGTTTTCAGAGGCAGTGTCATCTAAAAATTTACAAGAATAAGTCGTATTTTAGGAATCGCGTTATTGGTTCCCACTAAATTGAGTCAAATATTCCATCCGTTGAGTTCTTATAAAAAAAAAACAATGTATCTCTTTAAAACGTATTACAATTTTGTCTAATATGTAAGTGTAGAGGAATGTAGTTTAAAAAGTTCTACCCTTAACTTCTTTTCTAGTTTTCTTGAAATTTATACTTGCACATAATAATTATAGTAATTTTATAGCAACGAGGGTAGGTGTGGGTTTGGTTTTCGTATATTATTTTTTTCTTCAATGAGTACCAAGCTTGTTTGATCATGCGGTAGCGTGTCTGACTCGCATTCAGGAGGTCGTGGGTTCGATCCCGGCCGGCTGCACTGGGGATGTTGTTTTCTCAAAGTGGTCACCCCACCCACACTCCAGGCCAATGCTAGTTCGGTTCCTGAAAGTACACCCTCCCAATTCCATACCCTGGGTTGTTTTGTAAAAAAATGCCTAGAGCAGTTGGGGAGCACATAATAAAAATAAGTAAAGTATTTTATTATTACGAGCACCGAAAACTTTCTTGAATGGCTGCAACACCTCTGCCTGAGATACCACTATCCGACTGTAAATGTCGTTCCCACATTGAACTTCCTTGAGTGCGGGGGGGTGGTGTAGTGGTCAGACTACTCGCCTCCCACCTAGGCGAACCGGGTTCGATTCCCGGTGTGGTTTTTACACGTGGGAATTGTGCCGAATGATGCCGCTGGTCGGTGGGTTTTCTCGGGGATCTCCCGTTTCCCCGCCCTTACAACATTCTGGCACTGCTCCATACTCACCTCGCTACACCCTCATCGGTTCTAAAGACTAAATCTCTCCACTCCACTTCACACCACTCCTTGAATGTGTTCTAACACGGCTGCGGTTAGGTTACAGCCTGCTGCTACAACCAAACATCATAAAGCAGTCTGTTTTTTTTTTTAAACCGCGAAAAATTCATCTTGTTTTCAACACTGCACAGTTTTCGCAAACTCATCCGTACCCCCTACATGTACATTGTTTAACCGATTTGTAGTGTTTCTTGTTCCCGTGTCGTGATGGGTATGTGCGCACACATTCCTCCACGCTTCCACTAATTAGTGATGTGACGCTTTTGTCCTCTAAGCTTCCCGGAATTGGTTAGTTTCTAAACGCTGTATTCATTTTGCAGCATTTATTTATTTTCTCATCTTGTTGGCTTTTGAACTAGTCACTCGCGGTACAGGTTCATATATATGTTAATTGTAACTTGATTATACGTAAACGTTTCATGGGAAGTTTTGTGACGTTAACGAAAAAAACCTTTATAAAAATAACTAAGAGTCTGTAATTTTACGAAGATCTATGGATAACGTTTTACCACTACTTTTCTGCAATTTCACGTAAAATTGTTATTATAGTGTTCTTAAAAGGCATTCATACCTGCTCCATCTCGTTTGTTTGTTTTATATCGACATTTATGCTAAAATCATTTCAAAATAAAAACAAATGCCGTGATAGAGTGACAACACAAATAGGAAACTATGAAGTGTTAAAAATTGTGTTTAACAGTGGTATGAGTATATTTAATAAAAGGAACTGTTTGTTTGTTTGTAACGCATGTTGTCCCAAAGCAAGTAGCTAGCAGGTGTTTGGTTATCCTTATTATTTGTAACTTTAACACTTTGATGACGGTGGGCCATAAGCTTTGTATTCAAGTCTCAGTATGTCCGTCAATCAAAATACTAACTTTTTAGAAGAATGTTGTACACACAGCTGAAAACTGAGGAACTGTGATGCACATCAAATCGTTAAAATAGTTAATACATAAGTTAAATTTCGATTTTAACTAGCATACACACAACTATGCATATGAATGATCCTATGTATAGCCCACGCAAGACTAGTCTGAAATTTTCTATGCCCATGAAGACAAAGTTCTTGTGGTTAACATTTCAGTCTTTCGCTAGTATTTCTCATGCGCTAAACAGAGCATCTCAGCAAATCAGCAGTGAGTTCCTTCAAAAGTAAATTATTTTTTTTAATCACTTAAGTGATCACACTGGTGTGTATATCATGTTATATATGGAAAAAGATTTTAATTGGTAGGCAGTTAACTCAGCATTATGTTAACTGACCGCCAGCCAATGATAAATTCTGCACAGCACAGTGTAGTGTCGGGTGAAGTGTGGTCCAGCACGACCGTGGTAAGTGGTAGTAGAGAAATGAACAGAATTTGTCTTCTTGTGGTGATGGACAATGGAGGCTCAGTCTGTAGAATAAACCAACCTCAAAGTGTTAAAAGTTAAAATATTACATTAGGTATCATGTTCATCTCATACTTGAAGTTGGTTGCTGTATATTTTTATCTAACTATATCGCATTGTGGATACATTAAAGTTAACAATCTCATACTTTTTTTTTTTTTTTTTTTTTTTGCAGGTCAGAATCATTGTGGCGCGCCTTTGTCGGGATAGGAGCTTGGAATGAAGCCTCATCTAACTGTTGTGTTGTCCCCAAAAAAGGCTTCAACCTTCATCCCTTGGTGTTCCACGTGATTGATCGACACTTCAAACTATTCAAGTACATACCCACAAAGGATAACAAAATAATAATTTGATCGTCAGCACAGTCATTCGATCGTAAATATATATTATGTATGATTAACATTTTATGATAAACTATATAGGACAAGAATACACATATACAAAGAAAATAAGTGTTGAAAATGTCTGTTCGCAAGTGAGGACAACAGAAGAATGATAGAAGATTGAAGAAGATCAACTGTCTGTTGTGAAATGTTATTTTTATTTGGAGAAAGTAATAGTTATTGTGTCCAATTTTTCCGTGAAGTAACAGGTGCTTTACTTTTATATGCATGCATATTTTTTCAAAGAGTACTGCAAACTAACCTGGCTTAATGAAAACCGATATGTATAAAACACCTGTAATTTTCCTCTGCATTATTTATTTCATTTGAAAAATCATTCCTCTGAGCCAGGACTATGAGAAGAAACACTAGGTTTATTTACCTCTGTGATTTGATGTTCCTCTCCAGCCGACCTGACGTCGTCGTGATGCGTCGACATAGTTTTGTTTATGAAAGAAGACAGTAGTGTGAGCCAGCCCAATGCCAGTGCTGAAAAATTGAGAGTTGTAACAATCATTGTTGGGCCGTTGTTGTAATCTAATTATGTACAAGTATGTTGTGATAATTGTACCAATGTTAAATCCACATGCTTCAAAGATTCACTCTCACCCTATTTTAACCCCACACTAAGCAATTTCACACACACAAATATAATGAATATTATAATAAACTACGCACCACGTAGTCACATGATAGTTTCATGAATCATAAGAGGCATGGTGGTAAATGATTATATAAGTTGATGTTAGTCCAAATACCAGTAAGTGTGTAAGAAATAAGAAAATATTCTGGGAGTTTGTACTTTGGAATCATGTGAAATCTGTACTAACTAAAAAAAAAGTATTTATAAAAATGATAATCACAAATTTTATTATAACTACCTATTCACTCAGTGAAATAAAAAAAATGTGTGTGTATTCATGGAAAACCATATATATAATATTATCAATGAAATAACCTGTATACATGTATTACAAAATATTATGACTTGTCTATAATTAGTTATATGCAACCAGACATGAAATACTAAGAGTGAATAACAGTGTGAATGATTGTCAAAAACACTTTTTGACCGTAAAAATTCTGAATCTACTGATGTTTAACGCAAGCATGCTAGTGTTGAGTATCATTAAGATTTTATAAAAATTTTTCTCGTGTTGACTCTCATTTAATTAAATAACATGAGTTGCACATTTCTTCATTTTGTGTGTATTAGCCTTGGCATGACATAAAATTGCATACACATTCAAAATTACTTATATAATCAGAAACTTGTTAATTTTTACATTTACATCGGGTCATGGTAACAAATGTCTCCTTTATTGAACACGTCTCATCTAGGTTACAGGGTAAATGAAACATGTTACAAAGGTAATGTTACATAATGTTCATATTTTAAAAATTGTAAATTAATATTTTTTGTATATTATGGACCAATGTGGTGCACGGGTACTCGAAAAGCATTTTGCAGACTACCCGCCCATTAATATCTTGGATGAATAAGCCACAAAAAATTATACCTTTTGTCCAATTAGTACTGACATAACTTAGTTTCTGTATTATCGTTCCCTACGGACTTTTAGATCTGTTGATTGTGAAATATATTAGGTTTGAGAGAAATGAGTTTTCAACTTAAAATAGTAGGCTTTGATTATGATATACCTGTTTTATATATGTATAAATATGACAAAAATTTTAGTGTTTTTCTTGTTGATCAAGATATTCTGTTGTTCTGTTCTGAAAAATTTGTTGGTTTTTAAGACCATTAAATATTTGTTGTTATAAATTTAAAATGAAAAACAAGTTGTCATCTCTCTTCCATGTGACAACTGCAGTTAATAGGCCTAAATCTCTTGTTGAAAAGATGAAAAGACAGTTGTTAACATGTGAAAAAAGTCATTAGTTGCTCTGTGCTTAGTTAACAGATAACTAGTTCAATAGTGGCATGCTGTTTGTATATTACGGACATGAAGAGATTTATTTTTCTCAGTGACTTTACATGTAATGTCAGTGACTTTTTATGTTGTGAGATATCTTTGTCTTTTGTTATCCTGATTTTGATTTTGGTAGGTTTTAAAATTGAGATATTTTAGGTTTTAATGTTTAGCAATCGAAGCACAAGATATTTTTTCTACAACTGAATATTTTGGAACTTTTGTTAACAGTAATAATAAGAATGGTACTTCCACTCCCACTACAAGAATGTACATTTCATTCGGTCCTTTTCAATATTTCACCATGTTGGTAAATACTGGCCACTGATGTTACTGTCAGTAACTATTTGTTGGAAAATCAAGCACCCATGCCTAGCGGAAGAATAACACAACAAACCTTTGACAAGTATTCATTGCAATAGCAATTTTAACGAAGGCGTGAACAAATGATGCTGTATGTGTATTATTATTACATGAACACAAAAAGTGAATGTGAATGATGGAAGAAAAATTTCATAGTAGAGGTAGTCGTAGTGGTCGTAGCTTCATAATTATAATTAGATGTATTGGTAAAGTAGTTATTTGTGTAGCTTTAGTAGTGTAGGTGTACGCAAACACACGTGGGTATGCGAGCGCTCTTCTCACGCACTTTTGAGAATGAGAGTTGGCTTCAACTCGTTGTGTTTTTTTCTTTAATTTAATGTTGTATAATTTTTCTCATTTTAATGGTAATCATTTCTCTCATTTGCCACCTGAAGGCAGACTACTTACGCAATGCTATATTGGGATTTGATATGGGTGAGGTTATTTTCAATGTACATGGTTTTCTTTTGGGTTTTTTTTTATTTGTGTATTAATGTATTAAGAGCATATATATGAAAAAAAAATATTACACATTTTTTCCTCTAAAAATGTTATCTTACATTCGAAAATCCTTCATGCAGCTGTCACCAACATTAATTTCAGTGAGGTGAATTGTTAAAGCAACGTTAGGCCAAAAATTTATGCTAGATTCTAAAATTACAATGTTGGCTGGGAGTTGGAGGGTATATGATGACCTCTGTGACTGACTTTTAGAGTAGCGAAGAAGTGATGAATTTTTTTTTAATGGTAATTTTGAGTATAACAATTACTATTTGTGAACTGCCTCATAATTTACCGCTTATGTTCTCTTTCAGGTTTTTATTATTGTACTGATAATTTCCAATCAAGTAATTTTCATAATTTCTTTCACCATCGTTGTTATTTTTTACCTTGCATGTTGTCCGTCTCCAACATGTTCGTGTGTGAACTCATATTGTGTTCCTTAATTCATTACTGTGTGTTCCACTAACACAGTTTTGTGACACGCAGTTAACTCCTAAAAACCAATGTCACTGAGAAGGGAAATATGAGAATATTTATTACAGTACAAATTTCATCGTATGGTGTCCTAAGGAAGGTTGAATCCTTCTCTACGTGTATTTAATTTGAATTATTAGTATTATTGATTTAGATTCAGGAAATTAAATTATAGAAAGAGGTATACGCTGACGTTCGTGCAGATTTTAGCAAAAGAGAATCGGTAGCTAAAAATAAAATTAACTGAAAGATTAATCTTTATATTATATATGAAAGTGTATTCTTATTAAGTAAATAAAGCATCCTGTGAACGTAAATATCCAGAGTAGTTACAATTGTTGATATTCTAACACTGTAAAAAAGTCTTTATGATTTCTACAATTATCTTTTTAATATCATTAGCATTACCTAGCAGTACCCAGTATGTTAGTTTTATAAAAGTATTGCATTTGTATTGAGTATTATGTAAATGAAATCAATTTTCCGATTATGTTTACAGAGTAAACGTTTATGAAATGTATTAGGGCCTAATACTTTTACTTGTAAAAAGTTCTACAGCAACAGATCTGGGTATCAAAAACATTTTGATGTTTGTTTTTTATTTCCTTTGCCAAAATATTGTTTGATTATGTTATGCTTGGTAGTGTGAAACTAGGATTTCAGATCACCGTATTTATTACATGTACAGTGATAATTGCTCTGGACTCCTCCGTTTGCGTTTCTGTTCTGTTGTGAGACAAGTCTGATAGGCTTTCATAGAATCTAAAACAGTGATAGTAAACGGAAATGACGTATCCTGACAACATTATTATACTTAGAATGTTTTAGTGATGATTTTAACTTGTTATGACTTAGTTTCGTACGATTTAGAAAAGTTATTTGTTATTTGTTTTCTGACTGTGAACGGTTTTAGCATTGCAACTGGTATGCAATGCATAGCAGACTTGCTGTTACAAGCCGACATTACCTATGGTGATATGCGCAGAAACGTTTTAGTGACGTTAGTATTGAAAATGACAGGATTGAGATTTTTATGTTTACTGTGTAGGTGTAGGTTTGTCTTTTTAATTTTTTTTTATTTGTGCATTGGTTCAGAATAACATCTAAAATCCAGAATATAGCTTTGTGTAGCATTTGCTTTTTATGTGTATTATTTTGTATATATGATCTTTTCTCTTTATCAACATTTTTTTATTTAGTATAACTTTTTTCGTACTAGATTAGTACAACAGATATGGAGCAAAGCAAATTTTTTTGATTCAAAGCAATACATTACCACACAAGTCCATTGTAGCACCTTTCATTCTATTTTTAAAGTCTATGTATTTTGATACGATAAGTGTTACTGTCGATTGGCGCTAGCACTAAGAACGCTGTGAATACCTAGTGTTTTATGGAATGTATAAGCCAAGATGTCATGAAAGTAACGTATGCTTGACTAGATTCATCTACAACAAATGAATCATATTTTTTTAGCCAAATGCTATTCTCTTTTTGCAGGTTAGTTAACAAGACAACAACACATTATTGGCCAACTTTAGGAAAAGAATTGTTGGCACTGATTTATTCTGTATCAGTTAACATGTATTACATTCAAAAGTAAAGTGCTGGCAGTTATCTGTGTTCCATTTTGACAAAGTATTTTTATAATAACATAGTAACGCTAAACCTATTAAATTTTTTTACATGACTTCTGCACTGTAAGGCGTGTGTTTAATTATGCTGGCTGTCATCTATTTGGAATTATATTTTGAAGTAAATATAATCATGAAGTAAAAACTTTTTTTCACCAAAAAATCTGGAAAAATGAAAATTAAAAATTTTTGTATATGAGAGAAGCTAAATACAATTTTAAATTATTTCTATGAGTTCAATAGTTACATCTATTTCCAGTTGATATAAAAATGTTTAGTACAATTCTTGAATGTAGTGCTTTGCTTGAGGGTAGTAAGGCTGTTTATGGTACTAATAAGTATTCTTAGATATTTTTTAATTCCAACTGGATGACACGTCTGGATCACATTTTGATAATACCCATCGCTCTTTTTACTTGGAAATTCTGTTCTTAGTTGAAACAAAGCCTACACCAGCCATAAAGAGGTCAGCATTTGGCAGCATACATTACAAAAAAATCACAAAAATAAACACAACATGTCTAAAACACACATGCTACGTTAACTCACTACGTTGTCTCATGTTTGTCCCAAGTTCGTGGGCATGTCTTCCTAATGTAGGCATGCAGTCAAAGTATTGTGTTATTATTATACATAATATAAATATATTATCCAGTTTATCTAACAAAATGTCTGTATGTGATTCGATGTGTTGTTCACACTAATGTATGTGTATGTTAATAATTGTACAATGGGTAGAAACACTTACCTCCTTGTTATGCGAAATGAATTAATATTAAAGAGTAAGACAGTGTCATCCACAAGAAAATCCACTGTAATATAAAGTACTGAAGTGTGTTTGTGATGTCTGTGTGTCTATCACGTAGAGCCAACCAAAACACTATGTTAATCTGTAAATGTTAACACATGGCAAGGACACTGTGGAAGCAGCTGTGATCCAGCAGTTACGTAGCTGAATGGACCGTGACTTCATTCTGTCGTACGTTACATTATTAAGTAGCGCTGTAACCGTCTGCTTGACCAGGGGAGGGCTGTTTCTGTCCAACTCTTCGCCTGCGTTAAGTTTCACGTCTTGGAATCCTAGAACTCCTAACGTTTGCAGATGAAGTTGAAATTAGCTTGGAATTTGTACGGTTCTCATTATTCCTTCCGAAATTTGTTATTTTACTGTATTGCCTAGTAACATGATTAGTTCTTATATAGAAATTGGCATTATTGGAACAAATACACTTTTCTGATATTTGTTGAAGGAAGAAAGAAATATAGATATTCAATGTTGTGGAAACAGTTATTAATAATTTTAAAATCTGTAGTTTTTTATGATTACATGGTCTTGCGAGCAGGATCGTATGTTTTTTACAGAAATTGTGCAGGAGACATCTTGTGG
Organism: Clitarchus hookeri; assembly: GCA_002778355.1. Classification (NCBI taxonomy): domain Eukaryota; kingdom Metazoa; phylum Arthropoda; class Insecta; order Phasmatodea; family Phasmatidae; genus Clitarchus; species Clitarchus hookeri. Next base: position 717,399 of record NQII01000116.1, read on the forward strand.
TCCATTAAATACATTTTTGTAAGCACATTTAATCAGCTGTACATTAACATTTAGAATGCCCAATGATATTACCTCCCCAAGTCATGTAGAAATCAACACATTGTATAGTTCTGATAACAAAGTAATATTATTATGTTTAAAAAATTATTTAATGAATTGATGTTGTTTGTAGTAACTGCTGACCAAAAAAAATTGAAATCACTGCTACCTTTGAAAAGTATTTAATTAATAGGAAATTTGTATTTAGTTCAGCATAAAAACAAATACAAATGTAGAAATGGTTTTTATTTGCGATGAACACAAGATGCATTTAGTTTTATTATAAAACTAATGTAATTTTTTTGATTGTCAATTCTTGCAGATCACTGTACCTCCATACATTACCATGTACTCTCGTGGGTAGAGTACAGTATTTTCAGTGAATGTTTCGATGGTTTGGTAATGAGATTAAGCTTTTTATGTAGGTTGCAAAATTCCTCATTAATTCCAATAAATAAATAAATACGTATGGTAAATAATAAATGGAAAGGTGAATTTATTTTAACACTAATATTCCATCATAAAAGTATAAAATGGTTCATTTACCATTTCATATTCAAATTTCATAAACTATTTAGTGTATCCTTTCAGCTCCAATTCCTTTAAAACCAAAGTTATGAGTTATTTTGCTATTTTTACCTGTTTGAATATTTGAGTAGACATATACTCATTAGGAAACAATGTTTCATAAAAAATGGAACGTTAAACAATACGGTTCTTACATATCATATTTTACATTGTTGAAGCAGATATTCCACAGTCCAGCATTATACAACAACCGTCTAGAATATGTCATTTTTGCATGTTTTACATACGTATGTTATTATTATTTCTTGGAAATTTTTCTGTCCGTAGAAAACATTATTTTATTTGAGACTTGTTCCCACCCTCTCCCCATGTGAAATAAAAATCACATTCCTTACTATCTTATAATCTGATTATTTAAAATCAGCATTATTTTTTTAATTTTTGTGGTTTTTAGCTACTTGAATTGTTTACTGATCTCATTGTGTTTGTTTATTTATTTTGCTGTTTTACCAGTTAAAGTTATTAAATATTTTAGGATCAAAGTATATTTGACTAGTTTGATAAATGCATTCAATCATTACAAATATGTTTTAAAAAATATGCAGATATGCATTAGGTAATTAATATTCAAACATAATATAACTAAATTATAAGCTAATATATAGCTTTGTTTACCAGAAATATTTTCATGGAATCTTATTTAGTAAAAAATGCTTTCACCAGCAAAAAAAAAAAATCTTTTCTTCCTGATACAAACTGTATTTTTCAAGACAAAATGTGGTTTTTATTTCTATATAAAAAGACTCTTTAAAATATTTTTTTCCTTCTTATGTTTATTTTAATTTGTTCTTGCCTGTAGAGAGCTCCTATGTAAAAAATGAAAAGTACAAGACATCGAATATTTTGCAAACATAACTACCCTCTAAATAATTTTTGAAACCTTTTTTTATACTCACTTTCAGTGATAAGATCTAAGCAAACAGATAGGGGTGTAAAATATTCTCACCATTAGTAAAAACTTGCTTTAAGAAAAGGCACTGTATGTTATAAAGATAACTGCTTCGCAAACACCAAAAAATTGTGTAGAGACTATTTAGATGGAAGTAAAATTTAGTGGTAGCTGAAGAGCAGCCCCAGGTAATAGAATAAAAGTACAGAAGAGTTAGCAGTTATGTGTTAATCCTTGAGACCTTCGTATTGCTAGCCCCAGAACCAATGTTGTCCGCTATATGAATATTATCTTGACAATATATATATACATTTTAACTGAGCGAAGAAAGGAAAAAAATGTCTTCAGTTGAATCCGTTACTGAGATTTTGATAATGTGGGCCTTAACTAATTAAAGAAAAATAATGTGTATAAAAGAGTATTGAATACTATTTTGCAAAGAATACATAACTCAAAATAAAACTGTTCATATTTATGTTTTCTTAGTCATTGTTTGTGATGTGCACGCCCTAGTTTCGTCAATTCTCTCATAAAAAGGAAAAATAATGAACATAAAAATGATGTTATAATAGGAGCTACATGTAAACATGTAAACATAGATGAATTAAGCCATTATTGTTGAATGTTTTTTCGAATGGTATTTGCTATGTTCTTAGTGGTGTGTCAGATAATAGAATAGCAAATTAGGAGGATAATTTATTTAATATGATTTGCCAAAAAATTTCCTCTACAGTAGCCATTTGTCTACCGTCTGTCTGTTACTCTGCTCGTCTTTGTGGGGTTAACACAGTGAACGTTTGTCTTTTTAAGTATTCTCAGATTTACACTCATCATTTATTCTTATAGATTGGCCGAAGTTTTTGAAAAGTAATGGAACATGTTAGGTTTTTTTCTAAACAGTTATCACGTGCCGTGTTAGTAAAATCGCGGCGAGTTAGTAAGAAAGTTTTACTTCTTATTATTTTTCTGCACCTTTTTTAATTGACACGTTGTAAAAAAGTAAAAAAAAGCTAAACTGTTTCTTCCTTCAAAACTTTGGAAGTACGTAATGTTTTTATAAAATTTGCATTTGAATATAGCCTGCATGTTAAAATGGTAATATAGTTTTAAGTGTAACTTAATTTAACTATTGCATCATAATATTAAAAGTAAAACAGCCACTCTCTTTACTGAAGATGTGATTTGAAATATTTTGTTAAAAACTGTTGAAATATATTTTTACACTGTTATTGTAAACTTGAGGTGACAAAACTTATACCTGTGTACGAGTGTGTGGAGATCTTTAAAATGCATTTTAGTTCTATCGCTTTTTACATTGTTTCGTAATTGTATGACATTTTCTCACATTTTGAAGTGTAAATTTCTTTGAAGTAATGAATAGTTCTTATAAGTAGCAATGGAGAATTGGAGCTGATTTTATATCAATGTTTTCAGAAGAGGTACTAACATTGTGGTAAAAAGACATTTAAAAACAAAGGTTTTTTGTACTCTTAGCGGAACTTTTATAATTCCATTTTTTTATGGAGACGCCTTGATTCCTTATTGGTGTTTCTGTACTTTGTCCCATACCTTCTTAAAAGAGTTATTCTTATACTGTTAAGCTTTTTACTAGACTTTGCTTGCTAATACTAATAGCACTGAGTTTGTTCATTCTTTTAATAGTTTTTGATGGGGGAAAATTTTCTTCTATATTTTCCAGTTATATACAGCCTTAATGGCGACTTGCAATAAAGAAGCAATAACCATAATTCTTACTATGGAAGATGCTTTTTGGACATTATGAAAGGGAATTTAAAAAGTGTAATTTAAAAAGTGAAAAATTGGGAGTAATATGTAGTAGTTATGTATTATAGCTAATACAGTCTTTACACTTGCAAGATGATTTTAAGAATAAAAATCATTGAATATGTAACAACTGTACAGATTAAGTTTTATAAAGATGTGACACGAAAAACGTTTAAAAATAACTATTGCTGTGTTATTAATTATTCAATGGTCTTGGACAAGAATGTCCATAGTATCTGCTCTGTTTATATAAATATATTATATATTCTAGAGGGACGCACCTGTTGTGATGGCCCCAAGAATTATATACAATTATTATTAATGATAAGGAGAAAAGATTAAATATAATTGATAAAAATGGTGTAACTGTTTTAAACTGCTGTATACAGAATTGTACCATGTACATAATATATTAATATTATATATGACGAGGTTCACTATGTGCCGTGCGGATATGTGCGAGAGTGTGTGTGGGAATAACAATTAAAATATGGACATTGTTCAAGGAAAATAAAAAATGTGTTTCATTTACCATTACCTGAATCTTCCCTCTTATTAAATTTGTTACTCTACTCAGAGAGCATTCATTTTCTTTCATATCCTGCTGACGAGCTGACAAACAAACTGTATACAGTTTTATTTATTACAAGGTGAAATACAAATATCAGAAAACTTTTAGCCCTATTACAAATATTAATCTGTTACTGATAAAAGAATTTAAGTAAAAGTACTTTTTCAAACAAAATACAATTATTAACATTCGTATCCTCTTTTAACTATGATCTGACACTGTTACAAATGGTATAGAAAAATTTTACTTCATAGGTTTAATGTAGTTGCCATATTAGCATATTTTGTGATATTTTTTACTGAAAATATTTTGCAATAGTTATTATCGTGACGTTCCTTTGATCTGAAACAAGAGTATCTGTAATAGGAAGAAAGTTTAAAATTGAAGTAAGTACACTACAATACTGTGAATTCATTCTGAATATACAATGTGAAAATAAGTATAGTAGTAAGGCAACCCAGCCAAAAGTATTTTATATAATTTCATATTCTTTCTTTTTAAAGTCATCAATCACTCAGTAAGCATTTGTTCAAATATAGTTCCTGAAATCAATACCATTTTGTAGCAGCAGGTAAGTTGCAAAAAAGTAAAACTAAAGAAATATATTTAAAAAAATGTTTCTTATTATTACATTATAAATCTGCAGGAAATTTGCAGATTTTTGCTAAAAAGCAACAGACAAGAATATGACTGTTAGCTATGGAAGGCAACAAAACTCTTGCACTCTAGTGAGCCAAGTTGTGATATACTTAGTCACTGTTAAATTGACAATTTCATACTCTCAGGGGATGCAGTGAAGTTTAAAAGCTAGTGTTAACGCTACTCTAAATAAAATGTGTGACAATGGTTTTTTTGTAGAAATTGTGTTACCGAAATGTATTGTGAACTTTATCAGACGTGATACATTGCCTACAATGATAAGAATATAGAACAAAAAGAACAAAATATATGTGACGCGAGAAGAAAATATTAACAAATAAACATGTGAAATTGAACTCAAGAATATTACCTGTACTTACAAACAGATATTATGGGAAGAATGCAGATATTGGTATTCCAGTCGTCAAAAAAGCCAACCTATAAAAGATCATACATTTTTTTTTTAAAAACAAGGATATAAAATGGTATATCAACTGCATTGTAAGACAAACCATGCACCTTCTATGCTGGTGATCAAAAAATATTAGATATAATTTACACAACGTGTCGAAATTAATAAAACAAATGGCTACATAAAGTAATTAAAATCACAATAATAAACATATATACACGGGTCAAGAAGCAATGATCCAGTCAGAAAACGAATGACTCATATAAACTGTATGAAAATAACAGGGGTGGCCACCCTCTTATTGCCGGCAACTTCGTTACCGTCGGGAATTTATGAACGTTAGATGCTGGTTTATTGAGCAGCATGACCTGCGTAACAAACATAGTTCCCTTGTTGCAACTGCTTGGGACCCACCGTTTTCGTTTGGAACGCACGCAAAGATTCCGCTGCAGCGATACAGCGCCTAGTATACATGCAATACTACCTACATGCGTGTATGGCTACTACTGCACAGCCGATGGTGGCGGACAATGTTAACGGCTACTGTTAACAACGCGTACCATACCTTAATATGCATACACAACTGTTCGTTTGTGGCGACAGTTAGTGTGTGATTCCATGCAGGACTTAAAGATATTGGTATTGCCTACACACCTGGAACTGTATCGCTGCTGCTGTGTACTGTGCGGGCTTTTGAACGTTGAAACCTTTGGTGCAGCAGCGTAGAGCGTTACAATGCATCTCATTTATGTGGTATCAGGTGACACATTGCATTTGACAATAAAGATGCGGCATTCCATAGGTTTTATTGTAGAAACATGTATCACACACACTTTTATAGGAAAGGCTTCANGTTCGACTCACAGTTCACATCGCCCCGCACCAACGATTGTCGGACATGTTTGAAACACCCTCATTGTCCCGAATAATCTCGGCAGCTGCAACGATGTGTGGGCGACGAGGTCCTCTTCGGATTACCACCGCGGTGTCAATACACCAGGCTGCGCATGTAACCCCAGAAGAAGTAGTCCAATGGATTCATATCAGGGGATCGTGGAGGCCGGGTAACAGGACTCCCACGGCCTATCCATCGTCCAGGAAATACGAGATTCAGGTGATCGCGCGCACGTTGCGAACTGTGGGCTGGGGCGCCGTCGTGCTGGAACCACATGACCGCTCGTGTTTGTAACGGGACCTCTTCGAATAATGTCGGCAGAGTTTCCCGTAGAAATGCGGCGTACACATTGCCGGTGAGACGATTACCAACACGTCACGTATTATGCCCGACCAGATGTTGACACTGAATCGTTGTTGATCCCCGTGGACGAATGGGATCCCCGTGGACGAATGGGATCCCCGTGGACGAATGGGATGTGAGAATATACATCCGCCCACTCATGGATATTTTGACAATTCTGTTTACCATCACGTTGAAAGGAAGCCTCGTCTGTGGAGAGAATTTATCTGTCAAAGTCAGGGTGCGTTCTGCGTTGTTCGAGAAACCATGCTGCCTACTCCACGTGTCGAGGATAATCCGCAGGACCCGCGGCATGCACACGTTGTACTAGGAACTGATGCAGTGATTGCTCATGAAGCACTCGACCAGTGGTGCGGCGGCTTCTGTTGAGTACTCTAGAAATATTACGCGTACTCACGCGTGGGTTATTCTCAACATGCCTCGACACATCCTCTTCAAGCCTGGCTGTCCTCGCTGTCCGTCTGTGCCCTGCATTCGGTCGTGTCACCTCCAAACTTCGACTTTATCTCAAATGTCGCTCCACAGACGCAAATGTGATGTGGTGTGGCTGCTGTGTGCGGAAATCGATCCCTGTGCATTCTTTGCCCTTTTCGTCCATTTACCTCCGCCGCACCGTAGACGAATAGCATATCTGTCAGTTCAGGCCACGTAAAGGGTTCAATTTTGCAGACACAACGTGCACCTTGACCAACAGAAATGTAAGTGATACATTATGGAGTGCTCAGATATTTTACACAATTCGTCTCGGGGTTTAATGGGCTGCATTCGCTACAGAGTCTTTTAGTGCCATGATAACTGTCGTGCCAGACGAGGAATTGAACACGTCACACCGTACAGAGCTGCCTAGTGTGGTATTAGTGCCAGGCATGTAGACCCTCGCGCAGTCTGCACACACATATTTTATACTACATGCTGTATCTGACACCTAATTACATGTTTGCTCGTAAACGAATGGCCTGGCAGTGTTGCATTATGGGAACGTTATTTTCAACTATCGTTATATCGTTTGTCAAAAGTAACACTTATTTACGTGCTAATAATACAGTATGGCTATCTGTACGTTTTTAGTTTGTGCGTTTAGTGTCCCATCGAAAGCGAGGTCATAAGACACATGAACATAAAACTAGGCACTTGAAAGAAACTGAAGAAGGATTCGGCCATGGTCTTTATTAAGGAACCATCTCAGCGTTTGCCTGGAGTGACTTTGGGAAAACATGGTAAACGGAATTCTGGTTGGGCTGACCAGGACTCGAATCCGCGTCCTCACGAATGGGGGTCTAACATGTTACTGTTGCCCCACTTCGCTGTACCTGATTTACTAATGGCGGGATATGTTTATACGGACCGTCAGAACCCATAAACGTTTGGTGCTTGTTTATTTAAAAGTATGACCTAGGTAACACACAGGGCCTCTAGTTGCAACTGCCTAGGACCACCGCTTTCGTACATAACGCACATACATAAGGCTTCGGCTGCAGCGAGACATGTCCAGGCGCACAAACAATAGTCTTTACAGTAGAAAGCAGCGACAGCTATACGGACCCAGGCACGTAGGCAATACCAGTACTTCATGTAGGGAACCTCACACCGACTGTTGCCAGGAACACATTGTCGGATGAAGCTCAGGGAAATCCTGTATGAAATTAAGAGAAGCCTCTGGTGCTGCCACATTATCCGTTTCGAAATTCGCCGGTTCATACGTTCTGGATAAAGCATCTGCTACCTGGTTTATGGAGCCTCGGACGTGATGTAGTATCGTAAGTTTTTCAATGCGTGGTAATTGTAGTTTACAGTACGTAATAAATGTCCTCCGCCATTGTATGTGCAGTGGGAACAGCAGCTTACATACACGTATGTAGACATATTGCCTACGTACAAGGCACTGTATCGCTGCAGCGGAATCTAGCGGAATATTTGTGTGCATTTTAAACGCAAACAGTTGCAACAATGGGACCATTTTTGTTTCGTAGGTCATACTGCTCAATAAAACCGCACCTAACGTTCATAATTCCCGACGGTAACGAAGTTGCTGGCAATAAGAGGGTGGCCACCCGTGTTATTTTCATAACGGGGAGTGTTATTAATGTGAGTTTGCTCTTAGGTTGAAGATCCCGAAAAAATAAAACAATGTTCCGCGATTTGTACTTTTATCTCACCTGGTTTCCAATATTTCGCAAAAATACATTCCAAATTCTCCATTTTCGTGGACTTTTTCAGGCTTAATATTTACTTTAGTTATCAAAATTAATACAATAAATGGCAACATAAAGTAAACAAAAATCACAGTTATAAACCTATATACATGGGTCAAGAAGTAATGATCCAGTCAGAAAACGAATGGCTCATCTAGGCGGTTCACGGTAAAGTGGGCAATTTTGACGCCCTAGTTACTTTTTCTTTACGGCGACGTTTTTTTATCCCTTAACCACGTTTTCAAAATAAATATTGCAATTTAAGTAATAAACACAGTGTGTATATTCCACTGCACTGGAAAGTTAATGTCTAAGGCTAAAATAAAATAAATCTATTGACTATTATTTCAAATGAGAGGGCTTTCAAAAGTGCTCACTTTACCGTGAATAGCCTATATCAACGAACACTGTACAACTATAAACAGACGAAACAAAATATGTTACGTAGTTTACGATCTGCTCCTGTCTTCGTGTTTTCAAGAGACACATTCGTCTGGGAGTAGAAAATGTGGACCGACACTATTTTTGTTCCCACTCACAGTCATGTGGTAGCAGTGGAAACTGGTTGTATAGAATAATAAATGCGTATGTATTCTTCACGGTAAATCGATGGGTCTGTACTACCCATGACACCATATATATTAAGGGGTCCGTCTACCTGACTTATGAACTGCGTTGCAGCATGTTTTAAATGTGGTTCATCTTGACGAAACTATTAAAAGGTCCCAAATATGATTACCTACAAAAGAAATACCCCAATCAAGGATAGAATGGTACTTTAAAGATATCATGCAAGCTGTACATATTATTTTGGAGCTCTCTATCAGTGTTTAAAACTCAATTTTCAAAATGCCGCATTATAAAACATACTACCTGAACGCGAGTGAAACTACGATACTTTTCTACAGACTTACCACCAATAAAATGATAGGGTCACCATTCAAAAGTCCCATAGGTACAGGCAGCACGACGAGAACACTGCACACCACTTCAGAGCTCTGTGCGTAGCGGCGATGTCGCACTTGATGGCCGTAGCAGTGTCGCCCTTGTCAGTTCCCGCTCCTCTGGGCCTCAAACGCGGAAAAGAGCTCAGGTTGGCGGGCCACTTATGCCACCACATAGTGCAGTACCTACAGTAATGTTTGGCAAAGAATTATGAAAATTTGTTCTACGTCTTACAGCCTTACTTAAAGTGTACAGTAGATGTTAATAGGTTTTAATTTTTTTTTTCAGCAGAGCAAAACTTGACGTATCAAAAAAAAAAAAAATGTATTTCCAGAAACTTTACAGTAACTGATAGTTCATTAGTACGGACTACGGACATGCAAAATTCGCCTTATTTTCTGGGAGCAGACTAAACTAAAATACGCTATATGCTCACTTGACTTCTACTATTGGCTAACAGTTTGCGAAGCCCTCCCCCAAGAACAGTCCAACCAATGACCACGATGAGCTGTAGACTGACGAATCTCCTGTAAAGCGGCCTCGCTAGCAAACGACTTCGTATAAAACGTAGCAGCCAAAGATGTTGCGGATTGCTCTCAAATATTTATACAGCAGTGAAGTTTAGTTTGACTTAAAATAATAACGCGAATTCATTAGGTTAATGGAGGTGTCAGCATTGACTAAACACCGAGCGAGTTGGCGCAGTGGTTAAACTTTGGACTCGCATTCGGCAGAATCTGGGTCCCGCCATCCTGATTTCGGTTTTCCATGGTTTCTCGAAATCTCTCCAGGAGAATGCTACGATGGTTCCTTACTACGGCCCATATCCGATTCCTACCCGTTCCTGCATGTCTGAATAACTTGCTCCGTGTCTAATGACATCGCTGTCGACGAGGCGTTAAGCACTACCTAGCTACCTAACTAACATAGACTAAAGATGATGTAGATGGATGGATTTTCGTATTCTGCGCATGAACCCAACATTGACTCACCCCTCGCCAATGCAACTCTCGAAATTCACGTGGTCAACAGTGAAAAATGTGTTTGTTTCCTTTGAATTTCCAACAGACTCGCCCGTAGATAAAATACTTTTACCAACTTGAATGTAATCTAGCTTCATTAAAATTATGCCAGAAGAAGATTCAAAGTTATAAGTGATGTAAACTGTGTTATAACCTCAAATCTGCTAACGCTTTTGGCAGAAAAGTAGTCCAATGTTGGAACACGGAGGGTGGTTACTTCGAATCTCGCATGCGCACTCTTCCTCCATGCAGGAATGAGATTTTAGTATCAATTCGCTACCTAAGTTCACTTAATTTAACCTTAATTTTCCTCGTTCTAACGCAGGAAAGCGGTTGCGCAACTCATTTTCCCGCGAAATTGACTCTAATATGTTCAGAATGCGCATCTGCTCGGGTCCGCATGTGTTATATCCGAGACGTAAGTAATTAATTCATACTTTAATTAGCTCCGTAATACGATTAATCGTGGAGTCTAATTCCTCATGGCTGCTGATATGATCTGGCAGATTTGTTTGTTAAGGAATTCTTTGAAGCCATGCCAGTTCACATTCTTATAATCTTTAATTTTACGAATTGGCGTGTTCTCCGTATCGATGTCACCAAACATGTGAACGAGGTAGTGGTTCAAGGCTTGTCTGTGGACCACTTCTAATGCAAAGGTCACGTGAATTTAAGGCCTTTGTTCAGGCCTATAGAATATCGGACTATAATATTATTGTACCAGCGAGGGCTCAAAAGTAGGCTCGTTAAGTGCATGAGAGTAATAAAAGTGTTGTTTCTGATGCCTAAATATAATATTTACATTGACTCTACAGGACAGACAGCTTCGAGCAGGATGTTTTGCGTTTAAATAGCCCATTACAAGTACTGGAGAGGTATTTATTAATTCGTTTAGATCCGTGCGTGGTAGAGTGCGACCTGGTGGGGTGCACACCGGGAGTAGAAATATTTAATATGTTCCAGGTCAAGGTCGCGGGGCGTCGGAGTTCGCAGCTGTTCATGCTCTGTCATTCCGGTCGGCCAACGGGCATCTTGTCTGCCATGTTACCGACTAAATTACTTTTTCGCCTCAAAAACTCACTTCAGTAGTTAATTATTTTACCCAAAAATCACTTTTTTCATCAGAATTTTTTTAATAAATGAAAAAATTTCTTCATCGAGTCCTCGAATGAGTAAAGCGGAATTGAAGTTCCTTAATGAGATAGCATAAAAGTCCTCAGAGGATCACGAGAATTCGAGGCTCTAAGCAGAATGAGCCACTTAATCCTCATAGCAGTAAAAGAGCAGTTAAAGTTAGGTCCAGCGGATCGAGTGAATCAGAAGACTTGCCCCCCCCCCCCCCCCCNTAACATCCAGCACCAACCAAATCCAGGTCCCCTACCGCCATACCATCCTTCTCACCCCTCTTCCCACCGTGCCCCTCCCCATAACATACTTCAAATCATAAAACAAATTTAAAAATCTTAAAAACCCGTTAAAAACTCTTTTAAATACGGAAAAATTACGTTATATACCCACCCCGGCATATCTGATGTCCGTGATCTTAACTTTGGCCCTAAGTTACCTTTAACCCAAAAAATCACAAAAATCGAAGAAATCCCGCAAATCGGGGGGAGAAATTACAGTATTTACACCAACTACCATCTTGGATATCCACCTTGACCTTGGCCCCGCATATGTGTCCTTGATCTAATTACTTTCAAATAACCTTGATCCCAAAAAATTCCATAAAAATTAAAAACTTCTAAAAAATGTAAATATTAAAAAATTTTGAAAAATGTAAATGCAGGAGGTGTATGGTTCGATGGCGGATAGAGTGCTTGAATCCACCCACCATCGAACCCGCGACTTCCTGCTTGTAAGACTATGCTCCTGGCACGAATACCAGCAGACGACTGATATACCTGACTGGTCTGGAGAAGGCCATTTATAAGCCTATTTTACCAAATTTTTTTCATTAATTGGCGATAGAGTAACATCTAAACAGACAAACCGGCCACATTAAATGGGCATACCGAACAACCATATCAACCGGTAATACTAGCTAACCATTCAAAGTAGTCATTCCAGGTAAACCATGCGAAGCACCCATTCGAGTCAATAATATAAGCCATCTAACCACTTAAACCAAACAAACTTGCCAGAACGACCATTACAGCCGACCAGTCTAACAACCACCGAGATCAGCAAACTATATCACCGATCATGTCGTCAATAAAAACTGGCAGTGATTGGAGTCAAGGAGGGCCAACAAAAATATGGGTGGAGGGGAGGTTTACTGGCAAAACAGTCGATGAAAATTGGTAAGGGTCAGTCATTTGCTGATCTTTGTGCCGGGCGCATAGTCGCCCTATCTGCCATCGAACCTTGGACCTCCTGCATGAAAGTCTTAAAATAATTTTTTTATTTATTTTTAAATTAAAATTTTTAAATATTTTTTAAAAACATTTCTGGGATTAAGTTTGTTTGAGGTAATGCTGTCAATGACATGGATCCATGCCCAAGGTCAAGGTAGTGGATATCCAAGATGGCGGTTGATGTCAATAATATAATTTCTCTCAGATTTTTAAGTTTTTTTTTCGAGTTTTTCTTCATTTTTCAGGTTAAAAATCACCTACAGTAAAGGTTAAGATCACGGATATCCAGTATTGAAATGTGGGTTTTGTAATATAATTTTTCCCAAAATTTAAGGGGATGAGGTGAGCTTGGCGAGATGTTTGGCGGAGGAGGGAGGGTTGTTGGTAGGGGGGATGAGTACGTGGTAGGTTCAAGATGGTGAATGGGGGAAGGGGGCCATGTCTGCTGACCCGCTCGATCCGCTGGACCTGGCTTGGAGCCTCAAATCCGCTTGCTCCTCTGAGGACTCGACAAAAACATATTTTCATTTTTTTGAAATGTTCTGTTGAAAAAGTAATTTTTGAGTTAAACAATTAATTTATAAAGAGGTTTTTGGGTTGAAACAAGTCATTTTGTCGATAACATGGCCGACAATATGTCCGCCGACCGATCGGAATTACAGAGTACGAACAGCTGTGAGCTGCGGCGCCCCGCGCCCTTGGACTGGAACATACTAAATCATTCTACTACCAGGTAACTAGAGACTTGTTGATTACCTAGTTTAACAGCAATGCCCACAAATTCTGCTGCAGCTAGTTGTAGTTGCATTCAGTCCAATGAATAAACTATCCAATTAATGCTGACAATCCAGCGTTATAAAGCCTATGTGGAATGTTTTTCCTCGGGTCTAAGAAAATACCCGCGAGAAGCAAACAGAAGCAGGAAAGACTGCTTGTGAAAAAGGAAAGGATTGTTACAACTGAGAAGAACAAAGCCTTTTTTATAGCGACTTGGAAAAAGTTTTGTGCTGTAAACTCTCGCCGAACAGGGACAAAAATCAACATAAATCACATTTCTGTGGTTTTCGTTGAGAGTTACTTTAAATATCTATATTTTGTGAATCATGTCACTCTGCACCGTGCTGCAATTCCTCAAGAGCATGGGTGTCCAACATAATTTTGCGGCGGGCCAGGTCAAGCATGTTTGTAACCATAGCGGGCCAAAAGAAATACCCAATAGCAAAGTGAGCTTTAAAATATTAATAAATGTAAATACAACGGAATTTTTGATATTATGCAATATGGATAATTTATTAAAAAGAAAACCTTAGTTTTACAATGCTTACACTTAAATAAATCAAAACCAATCTAATGAGATACCTGACATTTTTTTTGTTTACACAGGGCATCTATGTCAGCTGATATTTTAGATGTGGCTATGCGCAGAATGCCTGTAAGATGGATGTCTGATAATGATGATCTTGTTTTGGATTTGTTGTGTTTCATGCGGGAAAAAAGATTGTTTTTGGTCAACATACTTTTTGTAAAATTCAACCAACCCATTCGGAAGACAACCATCGTATGCGGTTTTTAGAAGAGAATTGCTTTGCATTTCAATCAATTCCAACTGTAGGTTTAGCCTGGCGCTTTCAACTTCAACATCAAAGGGATTTTGGAAGACTTTCATGGTGGGCAGTTGTAATTTGAAGTCTGCGAATCTCTCATCAAACTCATTCCTCAACCTCTGCAGTAATGATGCGTACTTGCCTAACTCCAACGTCTCTTGGTTTCTTGAAGACAAGGTCTCCCAATGAGCCAACTGCTTTTGTTCCAGCTGTTTCTCCAATAATAGGAGCTTCTTTGTGAAAGCTTGAACATGTTCATATAACTGCGTACATAGTTGATCTTTTCCTTGCAGTTTTAGATTAAGATCAGAGAGGTATTTAGTTATGTCTACCAGGAAAGCCAGATCAGCCAACCACTGCTCATCAGTTAAAAAACTAAATTCTTGGTCTTTATTTTCAAGAAAAGTTTTTATTTCATCAAGCAACGAATAGAATCGCTTCAGTGTGGTTGCTCTGCTGAGCCAGCGAACGCGACTAAAGTACACTATGTCTTCGTGATCTGAACCTACGTCAGATAGAAAAGCTTGGAACTGTCTGTGATTGAGTCCTCTTGCGCGTATGAAATTAACGGTCCGCACTACTTTATCCATCACGTGCTTCAGTTCAAGAACTTTTGAACATAGCTGTTCTTGATGAATAATACAATGATGCTGGATAAACATGTGTTTGATGCTCTTCCGCAGTAAAGCCACAAAACCATTTACTCTTCCTGTCATTGCTGGTGCACCGTCTGTAGTAATGCCGCAAAGGTTTTCGATTTGAAGTTCATATTTTTCTATGCAACTCTTTACTTCTTCGTAGATATCTTTTCCTGTCGTTGTATCTTTCATTGGACGCAAATCAAGTAATTCCTCGACCACGGTATAGTCTTCTGTCACTCCTCTCACGAAAACTGCCAACTGCGCCGTATCCGACATATCAGTACTTTCGTCGAGAGCGAAACTGTAAAAAACGCATTTCTTCAATTGTGTTTTTAAAGATGATTCAATATCTATGGCCATGTCATCAATTCTTCTTGCTATGGTTTGATGTGACAAGCTTATATTTTTAGCTACTGCTTTCTGCTCCGGACACGCTACCGATGTAAATATCTCCAAACACTCCTTGACAAATTCTCCGTCAGATAGGGGTTTACTTCGTTTGGCAATAGCTTCTGCTATCATGAAACTAATTTTTGTAACTGTCTCGGAGTTTTCTTTTGGTTTTTTGAACAACGCCTGTTGACCGATCATATTTAGCTTCAACGAATTTACACTATCGACTCGAATTTGACCTTTGTACGTATCGTATTTAGAAGCGTGTTTTGTAGAATAATGCCGCCTAACATTGTATTCCTTGCAAACTGCTATTTTGTGATTACATATAAGACACAGTATGTTTTCATTATGTTCTGTGACAAAAAAGTCTTCAGTCCAACTGTTTTTAAATATTCGACATTCTGTGTCAACTTTACGCTTTTTCTCTGTTGACATCCTGATCTGAAACAACCATAAGACAACACAAAATTATGCACCTACTTAAGTAAATATGTATCTCAAAATTTACTCAAACAATGTAGGTATGGATAACAAAAGACAATCGTTAACCGTAATTAAATAAATATACTTCATCTATTTGTTAAGATTTAAATTAAGTACCTACGTTTATTCACCACTTTTCACTACAAGAAACTTCATTCACTATTAATTTACAAATGAAACACAATCGCGATCGAACAAAACAAACCAAATAAGTAATTACTCGCGTCGTGACAAACTTTGCCGGCCAAGTGACTTTGAGCGAGCGACACGGCGGCGGTGCTACGAGCGCGAAGGTGAGGTGAGAGGGTGGGGCGCGTCTCAGTGCACGCGCGGATTTGATACCTACGAAGCGCAGTTCGTGTTATTGTTTATAAATCGTAGGTAAACATTATTTACTTGCCTACAAACATGTGAATATTATTCGTAGTCGATAAAATAAACATATTATCTAAGAGACTTTTTAAAGATTGTTTGCGCAATATTTGTCTATTATATGTCATCATCTATCTATGCTATGACTTTAAAAATTTTAACTAGCTCGCGGGCCGGATGTAGGGCCTACGCGGGCCGGATGGTGGCCCGGGGGCCGTATGTTGGACGGGCCTGCTCAAGATATTTACTGTGCTTAACATGTGTGCAATAGCGACAGCTTGCCTATTAGATGCGTTCAGGATACGCCGCTGATGGCAAGAATCTTTTGCAGAATACTGTGACGACATTCGCCTCTTGTAAATTGTGTGTTAATTGTTGCTCGAGGTAGATCTGGAAACTGCTGGTTTTTCAGTTGAGAGGCAGGCACATGTCTCCCACATCCGATCAGGAGAGAGAGGTGCATATGTTTGGACTAGAGATCAAGATAAATGTCTGGTAAAGTGTACAATGTAAAATACAGTCACCTTCCCCCCCCCCTAGATTACGAAAGTCATGTGTAACGAATCGCTCATCTATTGTAGTGTAACTGACTGCGGATGTTTCCTAGGCATTCCTTGGGAGTACCCCGAGAACATCCCAGGACTAAGCAACAGGCACATCCAGTGACCCCAACTCACCTATCATCTCACATATGATTAAGTATACAAGCTGGAGTTTAAAATAGATTACGGTATACACGATTATTAACAGGGAACTCTTAAAGGTGATTACTTCCATAAAAATACTAACAGTGCAAGTTTTGTGGTATATATAGGGTGAGTATAAAAGAATACCCCAACTTTGAAGGTCTATAATATCAAAACCTAACAACCTACAACCTGATTGACCAATCAAATGAACCGTGGAACCATGAAGTTTGTTTACCATACATTCATAAATGTTCAATGTGACCACCATGAGCGGCCCGAACAACATATACGCGATAATCAAACCCGTTCCACGCTCTTTTCAGGATGCCCGGTGTTACGGTTTCGATGGCGTTCGTAACTCTCGGTTTGAGGCGGTGAGGAGGTAGCGAGCTCGCATTCGACACGTCAATGTGAAGGGGACGGTCTGATGTTTCCTTTATGTTGCGCCACCCCATTGGCACCTAGCTGTTCGCGGATACCTGAACGAGACGTTGCCGCAATGTTCTGGATTGGTCGAGGAGCAGCTGCTGACCAGGCTCTTCATCACTGGCCCCCAAGAAGCCCGGATCTTACCCCGTGCGATTTTTTTCTATGGGTGTACATAAAGGATCAAATTTTTCGTCCACCATTGCCAGCTAACATTGACGACCTCAAAACGAGAATTACGGACGCCATCCAAACCAACCGTAACACCGGACATGCTGACAAGAGTGTGGAACGAGTTTGATTATCGCGTAGATGTCGTTCGGGCCACTCGTAGTGCTCATATTGAACATTTATGAATGTATGGGAAACAAACTTCACGGTTCCACGGTTCATTTGATTTGTCGATCAAGGTTGTAGTTTTTTTGGTTTTGATATTATAGACCTTCAAATTTGGGGTATTCTTTTATACTCAACCTTTATTATCCAGGGTTTTACTTCTCGTTTTTCTTTTTCCACCGCCCATAAAATCTACACTCCTCCAAAAGGATACATTTCTGTAACAAATTATTAACTGAATACAAAAATGCGCTCTTAAGTATAAATACAAAATTTGTTTTTTAAAAATGACGTTTCAAAACCCCATATAGGCCTACAAACGATTAAAGATATGTAATTGTGTCACAATAAAAATTAATTAAAAAAAAAAAAAACAACATAAATACTTAACTAGGGATGCGGAAAATATCTACAGTTACATTACAACATTATACATTTCTCCTCTTTACAAAATTAAGACTTTCGCCATTCTAAATAAAGTCTTTCAGCGATTCCTCGCATATCTTAAAGAACTCATTCTCATGACCTCCTGAGTGTCTTCCCGCTCGTTCCTCAGGCGCGGGTATACGAAGTCGTGACCGTCGTCTTCTTCGCTGTGGAGGAACATGCTGGAAGCTCCCATTGTGGTGCCATACAATCACTTCAAAGTTTACCGATGATGTTGTGTGCATCGACGACACAGCAAGCACCAGTTCACGTGCTAGGCACANTTTCACGCAAGCCGCGACCCACGAAGGCCTCGAACTGAGGCTCTTCGGCGCCCGTCCAACGACGTCCAACACACCCTAGCAGATCGGCTCACGTTCTTTGTTCGCAGCCGACCACTGCGTGCAAGGTATGACCCGACGAGAAACAGGTAACTCTGTTCCAATATGTAGAGACAGCGGGATATCTCGAAACCCTTTTACGCCAACATTAAAAAAAAAACACTAGCTTTTTGCTCACTTCGTGGTGAGGTTGATGGCTATTTGACGTGACTGATTTGATTTTAAGATGAATCGCAATCATTTTGTATTAGAACACCAGAATTGTCATTGACCCAGCAACTGCGAAACACCTTCGCACATAGATTACAGCCAGCATTGAAAAGAAAACGCCAGACGTACGCATAAGTACACTGGCGTATATCAGTCAGTTAGCTTTACCCACAGTAGATCATAGTCTCTAATCTCACGAATAAAAGTAACCTTCATTTCCCTTTGATGCGCCAAGGGTCACATGCCAGTAAATACTCTGAACCCCACAGGTCATGACTGGCTGTTAGCAAAAAACAAGTGATGATCTTCATAAAACGTTCATCATGCTTTCCATAAAAGCCCCAAACATGGGTTTTAAAGCCATTTTTGTTAATTACTTTATTTTCTTAAATTATCAACCGTGAAAAGAGTGCAAAGTGGCAGCCATTGATAAATGGTTTTTAAGTTATTCGGGAACATTCATCCATCTAGAACAGAGGTTTACCGATATACGCGTGAACAATGATGTTTGCAGAATTTATTTTACTAGGAATTACCCTAAAATATGACGTATGAGAACTAGCAAGGCACATACCAAGGATGCGCAGAAGAATTCGCACACAATGGGTATCGGAAACTACACGGGAGGTTGCACCTGCACCTGCTATAAAGCTTGGTGGGATGGTGGAACCCATTACCTGCCGCCTGAGATTCAGGCGCGACACCACATAAACCAACACTAAGAGAACACCACTGACACATGGACACCATCAATGTTTGCCTGATAGTTAACGTGCGCGAAGACATTAGTGTGAAGCACAGTTAACGAGCACAAAGACATCACTGTGAAGCACACGGAGTGAAAATTTATTAAGGACGCACGCCATCTCAGAGCTTTGCTGAATGTCGCAGCAAACCCTTGGTGCGACATGAGAAACATACTGTTATGGACCACCTTCACGACAGACACGCGGACACCCTTAGGTACTCTCGCATTGACACGAGATGGCACATAAATGGAAGGTGGGATCTGGATTCCTGGGTTACAGACAAGAGGAGCAAGTTAGGAGCTTGCTCCTGGTTTACTTACTACATCAAGGTCATGAATTGGCGTTAGTTACACTGAGAGTGAAAATTTAACTTCTCAGTCACAACCGTACAGTTAAAAAAAACTCATTTGTATATTTTATTAGGTGAGGAACAAGAACAAGATTAAATCACATTTCTTTTTATGGAAAAACTTTACAGTTCTATTCCAAATCGTAATAAGAGTATTATAAGAGGTAAACATTTTTTTACATCTTGATAAAAAATATTTACTTCATATTACTATTTTTTTTTGTAATAAATTAGTTGTTGGGTACCCGAGATTACATATCTTAATGTTACACATTTTTAAAATCAAAGAATATATGGTCAAACGAAATGTATTACTTCCTATTTATAAAAGAAAAAAAATATATATATAAAAATTTTCTCTTAATTTTATGTGATGTAGCGCGTCAGTCCAAAAAAAGGCCAAAACACATCCACTAGGTCTTGCAGTAGGCGAAACCAGAAAAATAAATGTCACATATTTTATTTTTTGCGATGTTACTACGATGTGACGGCCGAAAGTTATAGCTGCACTATGGACGACAAGGCTATACCACACATGGCTGTACGTTTCATATCACTCAGAGGTAGAAGTGGCTGGCCAAGACAAGTTCATAGGCCCATGCCGCAAATCGCTAAAACAACAAGTACAAAATTTTCTATAACAAGGCTATCAAGGAAATAACATTACCACGTTGCGACATAAAATATCCGCTGTAAAAACTTACCCAAAAAAAAAAAAAACGTTGGATGAAAACTATTTCACCCTAAGATGAAAAGGATGCAATAAAAGAAGAAAACCGAGCAACTACATGCTGTATGGCGAGAAAACGAAGAAGGAAGTCGCACAAGCGGATGGATATATATAATATTAATTTCTAATTTATTAAATTAAAACTTTTCTTTTTCTTTGTGATCTTTTATATATCTTCCTGGACCTTCAATATATGTATCGAATAGTCGCATGAAACAACGAAGTTTGGAGCATTCAATATAAAATACCACAAAAAAATAAAACTTTTGATTTAATAAATTAGAAATTAAGACTTTACACAATATTACAAACATAAATAATTAATTCACNGAGAAAACGAAGAAGGAAGTCGCACAAGCGGATGGATATATATAATATTAATTTCTAATTTATTAAATTAAAACTTTTCTTTTTCTTTGTGATCTTTTATATATCTTCCTGGACCTTCAATATATGTATCGAATAGTCGCATGAAACAACGAAGTTTGGAGCATTCAATATAAAATACCACAAAGAAAAATAAAACTTTTGATTTAATAAATTAGAAATTAAGACTTTACACAATATTACAAACATAAATAATTAATTCACNAAAAATAAAACTTTTGATTTAATAAATTAGAAATTAAGACTTTACACAATATTACAAACATAAATAATTAATTCACATTACAAATATTTTTAAACAAGAAAAAAAAAGACTAGATAAATGTTTAAACATTACATTAATTCCAGATAAGAAACGTATTTTTACAAACTTCACAGTAAGAAAACAAAAATAGTGAGCACTACTACAGCACGTTCCCATATCAACAAATTCGGCGAAACACCAAATTATTAAGAACTGAATTGAATTTAAAAAGTTACAAAATTGACTTGAAAAAGTACCAACACAAATGGCATAAACTCCTCCCCCTTTCCCCCTGAAAAAACAACCTATTCCCCTCTCAGAAATCCTTAATGTTATATCTATAATTCTATCTAAGTGCTTTTCATAATGTTTGCTATCCTCTTTTGGTTGGAATCCAAGTTTTGTGCTAATATGCAACCTTCTCCACCCATTCTACCNTCATAATGTTTGCTATCCTCTTTTGGTTGGAATCCAAGTTTTGTGCTAATATGCAACCTTCTCCACCCATTCTACCCTCTAACTAAGAAGGCTCTGTTGTAATTCCTTTACCGGTTGTTTATAGCGGTATCTCCTCCTAGTCATTTAAGTTTTAGCTATTGTGTTGTTNTCTGTTGTAATTCCTTTACCGGTTGTTTATAGCGGTATCTCCTCCTAGTCATTTAAGTTTTAGCTATTGTGTTGTTTTATTATGTGGAATGATTTTAAACTTTTAAACCATATTGTAGTACTTCAAGCTCACATAAATGGAACATCTTTTTTTGTACAATTGAACACTTACTGTATTTCATAAATGGCGAGTAAAAAACTGAGGTTTCTGATAAACAATCCTAAATGACCATTACAATTATTCACCATTCATGCAGACATTAAGTGAAAAAAAAATCTGCACGGAGTATAAGCGCAGAGAGCTGTAACTCAAGGATATAACCAGACATCCTTATCCTATTCATTTGTTTGCCGAATCAAGCCGAAGTAGGTTCTACGATACTGCCAACGTTAGAACACAGAGTAAACCACACATTCTCACTTTGTTATGTTGGTGGCATTGTGGAGACCTCGTCAGCTGTTATTACTTTTATTTTGTGACTGGCCTATGTTTTCTGGGCAATATGATTGATGTGTCACTTATCCATAGGTATTTCATATCACAAATTAATTTAAGCTAATTTAAACTNTTCTGGGCAATATGATTGATGTGTCACTTATCCATAGGTATTTCATATCACAAATTAATTTAAGCTAATTTAAACAATAATCTGAAAGTGAAACACTAGTTTACAACCAGATTTATGCATATATTCATGGAAATACACGTGGCATGAATGAACAGACGTGAAGGGCACTTGTACAAAGAAGACTTTACTACCAACATCAAAATTAAAGTATACAATTCACATATGTGTTTATTCTATACCTAAAGAGAGAAACTGCATGACTGTTTATTGAATATTTATGCTACATAAAAATTTTAATAAGAAATATCATATTTTTAAATGCTGAAGATGCAAGACAGCAAACCTTGACTTCGGGTATCTTCGGCAAGGATTCGTTTTCCCTATTTGAGTTACGAGGGCCTGAATTTCAGTCATTCTGGCAAAAAAAAAATGCAACGAAGAGGAATGTTAGTAATTGTGAGGGAGTTTGTTGTAATATTCTCTTGCATATATTCCGCAAAAGTGTTGAAGTGTTGCACACCTTTGTCTTTTTCCATGAAATAGGCAAAACAGGCAAAACAAAAGTAACGTCTTCGGTATCGCTGTTTGACTGCAATTAAAAAAGTTTGGAAATATTTCGAAGCTATTTTTCTGATCTTAAAAGCTTCTCGGGTAGTAGGAACTCTCCACTTTGTATACGAGTATCGTTTGCTTGTAAGTAAGTATACTTTACCTAGTAAACTATTGTTAGAAACCATGACTGAAGTTTTCCACATTCCAGGGCATGTGGATCGATGCTCTGCCAGGCGAAGCTGTTTCACCGAAAACACAATTTCAGTGAGAGGTCTCTTCACCGTCTAGCAGGTCTTCGTATACAATGGTGTCAAAAATAATATCCAGTTTCGCAACAGAGCACGGTAAATATGAACTCGGTAAGTCAATGGCTTCATGCGAGCACTCTCAGATACTGCTGTCCACACGGTGAGTACTTCGTAAGATGTCGTGATGCAGGGATGCCAATATCAATATCATTATACACAGTGTAACTGAATAACAACAACGACTGTTTATACTCATCGATTAAATATGAGATATATGTCTACTGCGCTTGTTCCCCACCTTGGCTTCAATAATTTCCAAAACAACTGTCAACGACGTTACATTTGTTTATATTCGGTTTTACAACAAACCCGCGTTTTTACAAATAAGAATTACAATTTTTTTACGTAGCTTGATTACATTGCATTTGCATTATAACTTAGTTAAAAGTAGAGTACTATANTAAGAATTACAATTTTTTTACGTAGCTTGATTACATTGCATTTGCATTATAACTTAGTTAAAAGTAGAGTACTATACCATATTAAAGCATTGTCTTTGTGTAAACTGAATGCTAAACTTAGTAGAGAGACGTAGTTTTGACAGTTCTGCAGGTAGAAAAGAAGTTCAATGTTGGAACACGGGGATTGATTACTGTGCAGCCGGNGACGTAGTTTTGACAGTTCTGCAGGTAGAAAAGAAGTTCAATGTTGGAACACGGGGATTGATTACTGTGCAGCCGGAACGCATACTGTACCTGATATTCTCTCTACGGTTGTACCCGGGCTGGTTTTCAATACCCATTCTAGCTGAATGATAGTGTGTTTCCTTCATATAGTCCATTCACGGTTACTTTCAACTTTTCTGAAGTCCTGCTTAAGTTCTACATCCAGAATATACCTTCGCCTTATGCAGACAAACCTTAGAAAATTATACTAGAGGGCCAACACACCGCATTCTTGCGCAATTTGTGTAATTATATTTTACATAAGAAGTATTTCTTACTAGGCATTTCCAACGCACCTATGTTCTGTCTTTATTCATATTATTTATAAATTAAATATGTACTGACATTTATAGATCAAATATAAGTAAAGGTTTAATTTAACCAAAAATAAGACACTTTTATTATAATAGAAATATTAAACGCTTGTAATGCATGACATATTTAGGAAAAAAACACACACGTCATACATGGGGCGTTTTTTCAAATATTTGATTCAAAAAGTGTGGAGAAACCGCGAATAAACTATATAATTGAATGTGAACAATACTGGAGAAGGAACGAAGCGATAAGAGATTTTCTCCGCGTCTATGGAGACAGTTCCTTGACCTTTGACCCGACACAAAGGCCCGGGCCATATTCCCTCCCTCCCCAAACCTTGTTCACCCTTGTGTGACCCATGTTTGAACATCTTAGGAATTTTCTTATAATAAGAAGGAGGGGTGGCTGGCATAAGTTACTTGTTAGACCGCAGGATGACGCCACAGGTTAACGAATAATCATTTATGGACAGTCGTATCCGTGACTACCGCGCTCGCGTGTGAAAACGAGCCACTTATTCGCCAACTAGCTTAGGTTAGTTTAAACTGCGAGAACACTCATTCAACTATTATTTAATTTTAGTTATGTTAGAGTAGATTAATATGTAAAAAAAAATACACGTATTCACTTACTATCTTAGGCCAGAACAGGACCTTCTAGGTCATGTTAGGTTAGGATACTACATTAAAAAGATAGTGTAAAGTGCGCATGCGCAGAACTTATGGCCACCCACAAATGCATGTGCAGTAACCACGGCCTCGGGGGTCTACAGACACTCGTGGCAAACGGAAGCGAGTACAGAGACATCTTGTGTCGGGCCTATGAACTAACTCCAGAGACGCAGGGAAAATCTCTTGCAGCTTCGTTATTCTTATAGCATTATTTGCATTAGTTTTTAAACAAAACTTTCGAAACTGCTCACAAATGAGGTCAGATCATGGTCAGTCCAGGCACATAAAATTTTAATATGGTTTTATTATTATTTTTATTATATGTACCGGTTACCTGGCTATATACGACTTATCGTAAAGTTAACCCTAAGTGCAGTATACACACCTTAAAGTTAACGTTTGGATCAAGCGTTTTTGGGACTGTTACAGGAAGTATGTGAGATGGTATGAGTGTCTTGGGTAATATGTGGCTCTACAACTATTTATAACTACTGCAAAACTTGTCACCGACATCATGGAAAACTGGGGCAGTTAACCTAACTTTGCATTAAATTTTGTGACAAAAAAGAGTTCATGATCAATTACTTATCAGTGCCACAACTTTAAAGGAAAGGGGTCCTTATGTTATTTTCTTAAAAGCCAGCGTTTTCTAGTAATGAAACCATACGTTTACCAAGACTGTCTCCTACCTAAGCTGACAAACGGTGAACAGGGCTTCAGTAATAAATGCGTTAACCAAAACTGTTCATCGTATCTGAGTGACGTCTGCTTACGACAGCAGTTTAAAAGACCAGTTAGAGTTTATATTTCCGTTTCTAGCTTTGTATTTAGAAACGGAATACGGTTAACACGTACGTTTTCATAATAATTTTTAGGAACGAGAACTCCTGGGTAGGACATTCGAAGTGTTATAAGGATGTGCAGCAAATACTTAAAATTATGCCATAAAATGACAGTGTCGTCGCTGAAAGTCTCATATAAGGTAGTTGGCTTGGGATACCGCACGCTTGTTCAGTGTTTGGCACGTAGACGCTAAGATGAGGCGTGCGATGAGCCCTTAGCGCTCCCGCGGTTTTACGCTCCGGACACGCTAAATACAGTCTGGTGAGGTGGCGTCATTAAGAAACGCCTTTAGACAGGCAATACGCAAGGTAATCGCGTGATACGAGTAGCGCAAAACAGGCGCGCAAGTCCCACAAACTACAAGCTGTACAAAGTAAAACAATATGTGCGCACGTTTTACAAATAAAATCGGAAGATATTCGTCAAAATTTCCTATTTCGTGCTAAAACAAAAAGTAATGTAGATTTTTAAATATGTCAAGGACTTATGAAATAGACAATTATTTTCAACTTGATAGTAAGCGATAGCTACCAAAGCTTGTGATTAGGTTATACTGTGAAAATATAAAATACCTTTTAGTAAAATTATAGCCAGAAATGATTTGGCGTACCTCGAACTTGGTGCAGTTCCCTGAAACTGTGACTGGCGTGATGTTATTGTGTCTTTTTTTTTATCGTGTCTGCGTAAGCTCTATTGTAATATATTATGCCATTTATACATCCATATTCAAAATATTTAATAACTCTAGTTTGTGCGCATTCAAGCGCAGGCGTATTTATGTAGGAAAGTATTTTGCCCTAATTATATATAACTATTATATGTTATATGTATATAGACATATATACTTATATATAAGGTATATATATATGTCAATGTAAATAATAAATACAGTATGTAAATTATCAAATTAAATTTAGTAAATTAATAACGGGAAGACGTTTCCAAATGAGATGTGTTTCAGAACAAATAAGCCTCTATTTAAGAAGGGATGTTAAACTGAAATCATGAATTTGAGAGGTATGCCAGTTTTGTAAATCTCTTTAAACAGAAACAAAGGATGAACTGGCGTGTACAGAAATGCAAAGCACAGTGTAATTTAATATAATCGAGTCGCGAACCACTCGGTGGTTCGGTGCTCATCATTTAACACATCCATCTCCAGTGTCCACATTNTTAATATAATCGAGTCGCGAACCACTCGGTGGTTCGGTGCTCATCATTTAACACATCCATCTCCAGTGTCCACATTCATGTATGTGTTCCAGAGGAAGGCGATTAATGGCTCGTGCTGTACACAGCAAGTCTTAGTTCCCAATACTGACATTGACCTAGCTGTGGGTAACTGATTCGTAAACATTGCTACAGACGTCCGTTGTGAATGATTCATAATCACTCTCATTGAACACCAAGCTCACAGTTCATTATATTTTACGACGAAAGAAAAATTTGACTATCTTTATGCTTCTGTTTGAGATTAATATTTCAAAATTGAATTATGTTATAGCATGGGACATTATTTGATTATATTTTAGGGACTTACCGTTTGACTAATTGTTCTATCACCACTCCTGTACTCATTCTCACTCAGAAAGTAATCAAGAATTCATTCCTGTTTAAGAAATACGCTGAAATTAGGTTCGAAATGTTACTGTGTAGAGAAATAAATCTCAGAGGAGTTCCGCGGATGTTGTTATCATCTACTGGGCTTCTTGGTTTGAGCAATTGGTCAGGAGTAGTTTCCCACAACATTGCATGCTGAAACACAGAAGCCGAGTAGATATTTACTGCTCAGTATGTATGTGTGTGTGCAAATATATATATATATNACACAGAAACCGAGTAGATATTTACTGCTCAGTATGTATGTGTGTGCGCAAATATATATATATATATATATATATATATATATATATATATACGGAATGATTCACGAGGAGTTACCGCCACTCACAGTGCTTTTTCCTTACATCGTTTGGAGCAAAATATGTCATTAATGTGGGTTCTATTCCCAATATTTACAGAGTAATTCGAAACATTTGAAAAAATGACGGATAAACTAATAACCCTTTCAGAAGTAAAAACAGTGATGTATTATCAGACAGTATAACTTACATATGAGCATCACAATTGCGTCTAACAAGCTTACAAATGATGTTCGAAAATGTTTACATTCTCTTGGATGCACGCTTGNATGAGCATCACAATTGCGTCTAACAAGCTTACAAATGATGTTCGAAAATGTTTACATTCTCTTGGATGCACGCTTGCGAACAGCACGTGTTGCTCTACGCAGCTGCACACGGTCTTTGATTTCAGTAGCGGCATGCATGATACGCGCAAGGGGATCCCCACGTGTTTGTGCAGTCCTATGGTAAACAATATCCTGCATCCTTTCCCATACGCAATAATCTAGTGGTGATATATCTGGCGATCGAGGAGGCCAGGGGTGCAAACCGCCTCGTCCTAGCCATCTCTCAAGAAAATGTACATTTAAGTGTTCAACCACAGCACGGTGGAAGTGAGGAGGTGCACCATCATGCTGGAAGACATACAACGTCTCACTGCTAACAGAATATCCTCAAGTAACAGCGGCAGTTCTTCATGCAATAATTGCAGATACACCACACCAGTCAAGCGTCCCGAGAAATTGAATGGCCCAACCAGCTGATCTTGTAGGACACCACATCACATATTGATGCTGAAACTGTGTTGAAGCCTCCTTTCCACTGTAGGGTGGGTATGATTGTTGTCGAATTAGTCTGTAAATATTGAGAATAGGACCCACATTTATACGACATATTTTGCTCCAAATGATGTAATACGCTCTGTGAGTGGCGGTAACTCCTCGTGAATAATCCTTAATATATTTATGCACAGAGTGTTTCGTAACTTATGTTACATACTTTGGTAGATGATTCCTTACAGTAATACATCTATGGGTAGAAAACACCTCCGAAAGTTGGGTTTTAAAAATATTGTTTATTTAATAAAATGGAAACAAATTAATATTAAGTTACAATATGTAGTTTGCTAGGCATAATATTAATATGTTTCCAATTTATTAAATGTAACAACTTTTTACAGCTCAACTTTCGTGGGTGTTTTCTACCCCAAGACGTCGTTTCCAGACACAAATCAATCGACATTTTCGTAATGTTTTTCCGTAAGGAATTTCTCCTAAAGTCTGTAAGATAAGTTACGAAACAACCTGTATATATATATATATATATATATATATACACACTGGGTGAGCCTCAATATTCCTTATGTAAAATTACGTCGAAAATTATATGCGACATATGGTCTACGATGCTTCTTAAGAATGGTACGCACACTTGAAGGTGGACCTGAAACACATGTTTAGTGTAAATTTTACAGAAAGGAATTTAAATGGTACAATGGCATCCAAGATAATGTGTCGTTAAGCGATTATCAGCAACCACAGCAAACCCGGGCGCTGGCATTAAATGATGCCATAGAGAAATTAAGCGTGACAACCCTGTCACCGCATAAAATTCTGTGATTCCGATGTCTAATCGGTTTTGCAATGGCGGATCATTAAATAGCAAGTTACAATTAACGAAAAAGGCCCTCTTGTGTTATCACGATAAACCCTGTCGTTTGCGAGGAATTCACGCACAAAGGTCGCAACCATTGTATTACTGCACCTGGAACGCACGTAACACGCATCACACATAATGTCTTTGATCATGGCACAACACAGGTATTGAACAGGCATGGTTTGCGTGATACTTACGTGGGTTTTATTCTTGATATACAAANGATCATGGCACAACACAGGTATTGAACAGGCATGGTTTGCGTGATACTTACGTGGGTTTTATTCTTGATATACAAACTGCCAAAATGTCACGATAATAATGTGTTCGAAGATCACATCCCTATTTTCCAGACTTTGTCACGTCCCTGGCATGTCGGCATATGTGCGTTAGGATAATGGAACGTACACTGACAAAGTTAGTACGGCTGGTAGAGTATGTCCAGAGAAGCTATTTTCCCACACTGGTAGGTGAACACATGTGAACCTTAGAAAGATACGTACAAGTACAGTACATGTAATTACGCAACACATCAGTAGAGGCTATTCGTCCTTATAGGAGTTTTTCAAACTGCCGACCATCGACTTCAACCTACATGTCACAGCATCCCGTCAGGTACCGTCTGACCCTCCCAATAGTTACGTGCAGGCTAGACTTCAGTATTCTACGTATACGCACGTAATTATACCTTGGGTTTTGACCGCGTGTCTTTCTGAGAACACGGCCAGCGCCACACTTGATTGGGTCAATCAGAGTTAGAGTACACCAATACTAAGGTCTGTGAATTGCGGGCAGCAACAAAAGACAAGTTATGTTGTACTTTCACTATAGAGGATCTCAACTGGATTATTTTGAAATACAACCAGTAATCAAATATATTAGCAATAATAGTTTATTTCTGAATAAATTAGAAAATTTGATGAAATTAAAAAAAAANAACCAGTAATCAAATATATTAGCAATAATAGTTTATTTCTGAATAAATTAGAAAATTTGATGAAATTAAAAAAAAACGGTATTGTTCCATGTTACTGCAATTTTGCGTACTTAGGCCACCCACCAGTTCTGTTGTTTAGCAATANAAAAAAAACGGTATTGTTCCATGTTACTGCAATTTTGCGTACTTAGGCCACCCACCAGTTCTGTTGTTTAGCAATACAAAACGATAAACAAGAATTCTGCCGTAGCACCTCTTTTAGCGAACTGCGCGTGCGCATGTAACTGACGCGGAAAAAGAAAAAAAAGAGTCGGTTTTAGTTCCCAAATTAAGTGTGAAATTATGGCTCCGATTAAAACAGCTTCCATTCACGAAACCGAAACACAACTTCTAAAAGCTTCGGTACGGAATTAATCAAAGAACTGTGGCTGGTGTGTTGCAGGACTTAACGAGCAGGTGTGCGACTGCATTCGCCGGTGTCTCTCTGTTTGCATTAGTTGATCGTATGGTCTCACAGCGCTAACTACTAGTGTTAGTAAACAGTTCGTTTTGACTGCAGCGTGGAAAAAAATACCGAGTCGCTATTTTTACTGCTAACTCATCGATTTTGTTTTGATAAACCAATATTTGCCTCGTTATCCGCGCTACCGCGGGATCTCAGTGGCTCATTATACGAGCACTGTGCTGCAGAAAACTAACCACTGTCCCATTAGCTGGGCCCGACTAATAATTGAACAAGTCCCCTTAACCAACCATAATACCCCGTGACAGGAAATATCACTGGCTAAGTAGATTATTTAGAATATATTTTATTTTACATTTTTGGTTACCAGAGCACTTGCACTAATTTGCGCTGTTATAATTAT
This sequence comes from Clitarchus hookeri, assembly GCA_002778355.1. NCBI lineage: Eukaryota > Metazoa > Arthropoda > Insecta > Phasmatodea > Phasmatidae > Clitarchus > Clitarchus hookeri. The sequence goes on from NQII01000116.1 coordinate 748,374, forward strand.
TTTTATCCTCGAAGTTTTTAGTCTGTGATCGGTTGACAACTAAACAAGTGTACACATTGAAAATCCTACACTACACTTACGAACACAAGGTCAATGTTCTATTTACACATTACCTCTTTCAGACCCGTATTTTTTTAAGTTTTGGAAGATGCGATTTAATTATATTTTGTTAAACATCTTTTTAATGTTATCTCCTTACTTACATCGATATGCCAACTAATGAGTTGCGGACTTAGTATTCGGTGATGTAGGCTATTTAGCGTAAAGTGAGCACTTTTGAAAGCCCTCTCATTTGGAATAATAATCATTACATATATTTCATTTCAGCCTTAAACGTTAACTTCCGAGTGCGGTGGAATATATACACCGTGTTTATTACTTACATGGCATATTGATTTTAAAAGGTGGTTAAAGGATTAAAAACATTACTGACAGCACCCCAAAAGTGCTCACTTTACCGTTAACAGCCTATATANTTCGCGAATTTATTTCAGGATATGACAGACGTCCAACACATGTACACTGAAGTCACCTTTTAAATTGGATCACAGCTCATTAGACACGGCCTGGACGACTCTGAACCAATAGCAAACTAGCAAGGAAACAAGTAGCGAATTACATACTACCAGGTGCGGGGTAACACTGCATACTCTCTCAAGCAGCAGCCAATGAACAAACATCTGAGGTTAGAGTATACACAGGACTGTAGAGTATAGCGTACAGATAATTGGATTCGCGAAATTTTACTATCCCTAGTTATGGGACCCATTCATAACGTATATATGTAGAAAGGTTTACAGATCAGTTAGCTATAGAGAATACCTTGATCGCATCGAGCATTGAGCCTTACTGTGAACATATCGGGCCATATGTGACTAATAAAATAATACATTGAGGTGACAAAATTCATGGGATACCTCCTATTATCGTGTCGGACATCCTTTTGCCCGGCGAAGTGCAGCAACTCGACGTGGCATGTACTCAACAAGTCGTTGGAAGTCCCCGGCAGAAATATTGAGCCATGCTGCCTCTATAGACGTCCATAACTGCGAAAGTGTTGCCGGTGCAGGAGTTTGTGCACGAACTGACTTCTCGATTATGTCCCATAAATGTTCGATGGGATTCATGTCGGGTGATCTTGGTGGCCAAATCATTCGCTGAAATTGTTCAGAATGTTCTTCAAACCAATCGCGAACAGTTGTGGCCCGGTGACATGGCACATTGTCATCCATAAACAGTCCATCGTTGTTTGGGTACATGAAGTCCATGAATGGCTGTAAGTGGTCTCTAAGTAGTTGAACATAACCCTTTCCAGTAAATGATAGGTTCAGTTGGACCAGAGGACCCAGTCCATTCCATGCAAAATCAGTCCACACCATTATGTAGCCACCACCAGCTTGCACAGTTCCTTGTTGACAACTTGGCCCAATGGATTCGTGAGGTCTGCGCCAGACTCGAAACCTACCATCAGCTCTTACCAACTGAAATCGGGACTCATATGACCAAGCCACGGTTTTCCAGTCGTCTAGGGTCCAACCGGTATGGTCACGAGCCCAGGAGAGGTGCTGCAGGTGATGTCATGCTGTTAGTAAAGGCACTCGAGTCGGTCTTCTGCTGGCATAGCCCAGTACAGCCAAAGTTCGCCGCACTGTCCTAACGGACACGTCCGTCGTACGTCCCACATTGATTCCTGCGGTTATTTCACGCAGTGTTGCTTGTCTGTTAACACTGACCATTTTGCGCACACGTCGTTGGTCTCGGTCATTAAGTGCAGGCGGTCGGCCACTGCGTTGTCCATGGTGGGAGGTTATGCCTGAAATTAGGTATTCTCGGCACACTTTTGACACTGTGGATCTCGGAATGTTGAATTCCCAAACCATTTCCGAAATGGAATGTCCCACGCGTCTATCTTCAACTACCATTCCGCGTTCAAAGTCTGTTAATTTCCGTCGTGCGGCCATAATCACGTCAGAAACCTTTTCACATGAATCACTTGACAACAAATGAAAGCCCAACCAATGCACTCCCCATTTTGTACGCGATACTACTGCCATTTGTATATTTGCATATTGCTATCCCATGACTTTTGTCACCTCTGTGTAGAATGTAGAAGGGTGCATATTTGCCATATAACTAAACACAAATTTCCACTGAAATTAGCACACATACCTTATCCAATATTCGAACCTTAGACCTTTGGCACTATACCATACTATGACTTCTCTCACAGCTCAGTGTGAGAGGTCACGTTAATATGAGAGACAGTAAATTATTGTGGGAAAACTTGACTGTCTGGGAGCTTCCAATAAAATGTACGTATAGGTTGTTCACGGTTAACTAAGCACTTTTAGAAATAAACCTATGAAAAATATCACTGAACGTAACAACGTATATGTTTCAGTGTCCATTGGCATACGGCCTTCCAGTTAAGTTGGTAGCGAAACAAAATAACCCTAAGACTCAACGTTGTATTGCAAGTGTAATGTTTATGTTTATCTAAGTTAGGGTTTCTTTATTGTTTTATTCACAATATAGCAGGAATTTGCATAAAAGTAACACGTTTACATGCCTAAAAATTTCATGATGTCACTTGAATGGCGTATGGATACACTTGATGAGGCCCGTGTCAATGCTATTACATATGGTGAAAGGATATAGTTTCTTCACACTTTTTGATTAAAACCTTTAAAAAATCACCCCATGTATTATGTGTTTGGTTTTTTCCCTAAATATGTAGTGTATCACAAGCGTTTTAATCTTCTGTTAACGTTAAAGTATTCTAAATTTTGATGAAACAGAACTGTAACTTATATTTTATATATAAATTTCATTTGATATGAAAAAAACAGTGGAAAAATAGGTGTTGACAATGCCTAGTAAGAAATAGTTCTTATGCAAAATATTATTACACTGAGCGCACACGAATGCGGTGCGTTGTTCACTTGGTGTAATTTTCTATGCTCGGTTACACTTTGTTAGCATTAAGCAGAGGAATATCCTGAAAGTAAAACTTTAGCAGTACTTCAGAAAACTTGGAAGTAACCGTGAATGCACTACACAATATAATCAGAGAATTAGAACTCAAGCAGGGCTTTCAAAGGTGCTCAGTTTACTGTGAACAGCCTTTAAGCTATTAGCATAGACATGGGAAATTCAAGAGTTTAGTGATATATAGTTTAGTGACATATTCGTGTTTATTTGTGCACTCAAACAAATGTTAACCACCGACTGGCTGCTTCCTACCACAGTGAAATGTCGTTATTGGTTCTGCGTTTTATTGCTTGTTTATTATTGGCTCAGGGTCTTCTAGGACGCGTTATCAAGGTGAGCAGCAATTGCGGAACTCATACAAATGCAGGCTACACGTGTTTAAAGTCTAGATTGTTGCGATTTGAACCCGGGAATTTTTCAGTTTTATAGCCATTATATATAAGTTTAGGTTACTTTATTAATTGAAGCCACCCCTGTAAAATCATTATGGCATAAAACGGGAATATTAATGTTCACAAATCTAAATATTCCATACTGGCAGTTGAAGTGTAGGTTAATGTATGTATGTACTATTTCTAGAGACACTGGAAAATCGTGAAATTTTTTGAGACAAGATATTTTTGATAACACACTAGCTAGTTTATCCTGTTATGAATGGATGATCAAGTTTTCGACTGAGCTAAATGTTTTGCAGACCAGTCACAAACGTTTGGCTTTATACGTAGTGACAGAGTCATCATTGACCATGGGAAAAAGTACAATTTTTCCCGCGATAAACCCTTGTCTCTAATTACAGTATTTGAACAGGCCAATTAGAATGAGGTAGATGACTAGGGTTAAACTTCACGTCAACAGCGAGGTCATTAGAGACGGAGTAAATTGCTCAGAGAAGCAGGAATGGGGAGGAATCAGCGACGGCCTGTACTAATGAACCATCGCAACATTCGCGTGGAGTGATTATGGAAAACCATCGATAACCGAAATTAGGATGGCTAGACCTGGAAGCATGGCTAGACCTGGAAGCGAACCCGCCCCCTTCCGAATGCGAGTCCACTGCGCCACCTCGCTCTGTGAAATACGAGTATATAAGTTAATTTGTAAAATTAATTGCGAGCCCTTGTCACATTCGTCAGCAAAATGAACTCACTTGCAAGCGTTATGACAGAACTTGTTATAAAATCAGCACATTTATATTAACTGGACAGCCGGCGGCAGCTCCGACCAGTAGTGAGTATTCCATAACGCGCAACAGCCAATCAGACTCAAGGTGCGTTTCCGCAGTGGGCCGTACTGGCACAAGCCTCGGGCTGGACCACTCCTTAAAACTTAAAGTGTATCAATCTGTAGGTTTCAGGATTGCTACTAGAGAAGGATATTTGTTGGCATAGTTCGATAAAAAAAATAACGACACGTAATTAAAAAATATACATTGATTTGTAAAAAAATATTTGCAATTCAATTTTATGTTTATAGCAGACTTCTTTGGTACTGTTAGTCAAGTAAAACATCTAAACTAAAACAGAATCTAATTGTAAGGATTAATTATGTGGCCATAAATAACCATTTGCAATCACATAATATTTTTGAATTTATAGAAATACTCAAATCTGGTTCGCAATCTATCAAGAATATCAGCATCAAATGCAAATAATTATATTTGCACCTCTTCTAAAGAAAATAATTTGCTACTAATGGCAATATATCAAAATACAAAACAATAAAAAGTTATAATAATTGGCAATATTAAATTGATTTAAATACATTATAAATCCGTACCACATTATAATATCTGAAATTGGTTTCCTTTTTGTTTCATTCATATGACAAAACGGATGGGTATAATAGTAGTATTTTTATTCAACGAATGCATACTCGTATTTTGGTCAGCGACAAAGTGCCCGATGGATACACAGTGGTGGCTAGTGAAGTATTGCAAGGTAAACTTGTGCTTGCTCAGCGCTGTACGGTGTGGGTGCACGCAGCAAGAACCAATAACCACCGTGGAGTAGGTCCGTGCTGAACGCATTGCGACCGCCCACTATCGGGCATTGAGGCTCCCATTAGGCTACACACGCGATGTGACGTCAGCTGCGCAACTATGTACGTCGCAGTGGCTGATTGTGAACAGGAGACAAGCAGATACAGCAGACAACAAACACAAACTCACATTGGCACATTGCACCACACGCCACTGAGTATACACAGTATGCAGAAAGGGTAAATTAACTATAGGCTGTTACGGTAAACTGACCACTTTTGAAAACCCTAATTAAGATCCACTTGTTTGAACATTTTTTATTCTTCCGCCATATGTAACATTAACACTGTCATGGGCCTGGTCACTTTATTCATGCGCCGGTCAAGTGAAACTGAAATTATTAGGAAAGTTAATTCTGTACAAATTTGCTCGTACTTCCACTTATATGCATTAAATAAACAGAAGGCAAGATAAATCAGTTCAGTATTCACAAATGTTTACCAAACAGTTTTAATTCAACGTTTAGACACGGAACTACTTTCCATCCTTCCTTACCAAATTGACTGGGCGCGTGCCACTCAGTGTGTTCGTTAACCCATTCAGACCCAGATCACACACATGTGTACATTACGGGCTTGTAGGTAATTTTTAGTCTGTAGTGCAAACGGCGAACCTCAATGACCAATGATCTTACCTGTGGGTAAATGATTCGCAAACTGTCTTACTGGTCTAAGTCATAATTGGTTCATATTACTGTAGCCGAACATATAGCTTACAGCTGTGACAACGAAACAAGTTTTGTTTCGACTTAAGTACAGTACGCATCATAAAATAGTTTGTTTGCAACACATGAAACCGTAAATTAAAGTGGGTCCGAAAGGGTTAAAATGTGTAAAGGTAGGGGCAGTGACATTTTCCAAAGATTGAGTTACAGCCGTGAATCACCAATTCCCAGTATTTGACCCAGTCGTTCACAGCGCCTCTGCTGTGAAGACCACGTATAATTTTACTACTTTTGAACGGGCTTTGATTCGTAAGCGAGGTGACACTGACTGCTCACAGAATTCTCCCCCCCCCCGGCCCCCTTCTCAANCCGGCCCCCTTCTCAACGGACCAACGCCCATTTGTGCAGATGGTCGTCCAGCGTGCTGATTCAATGGCGGAACGAGGGTAAAAAGAAGTGTGATGGAGGGGGAAGAGGGGTAGGTTCGAAACCTTGTCACACGTGAACACGAAAGGCACTGGCCCCCCAGCGGGCGCGTGAACCAAGTGTGAACGAACGCAATTAGAGAATTTCGCCAAGAGTTTACGATATTAGCGCTCTCGCTCGCCTTTTGTGCCGGGCGCGAGTTTAGTTCGTCCGCCAACAGTTTTTATTTCCTCGGCGCTGCAAACTCAATTAACATATTTGTTCTCGCTCTGCCCTCCCTTCCAACC
>NQII01000116.1:754822-777610 GCA_002778355.1 Clitarchus hookeri
GAGCGTACCTTCCTCCCCCCCCTCCATCAACCCTCTCTCAGTCGGGATTGCCAACTCGATTGCACAGGAGCGTAGGGCCAATACAATGGCAATTACAATTTTGCTTGTTTGTCGAAGCTCTTTGTCCTGCGAACAAGAACATTTAATTCCTTTTTCAGCTCCAAACTTTCATCCCTTTTTGATGTAACGTTTCTATGTCCGGCGTAAGACTGGTATTAGATTCCTCACAGCAGCTACTTTAAAACTGAGTAGTTAATTTTAATATTATTTCCATAGTTTCATGACGTTGGATAGAAAATATCTGTTTATCTTTTCTCTTGTTCACAGCAAAATTTTCTTGCACATTTCACAAACAGCCGTGTGGGAACTACATTGCAAACCATTTTATGAAACATTAAAATTAAAATATTTTATGTTTACAACACGTTTCTTCAAGTTACATGAAAAATAATTATCAACGTCCGTGATTATGATAAATATTAAGTAGTCATAAATATTAAGTAGTAAGTTTATGCGTACACACCTACATGTAGGAAAAAAAGGGTATTTTTTCATTAGTTTAGAATAAGTATCAATGCATAATTCTAACAAGTGCACAGAGTCTTTTGTGTGAGGCATGAATACCAAACATGGCCTCTGCACGTGTTTATCTTCACAGCCATTGAAAGGTGAAGGAATGGATAAGACTTCCATAATTCTTTATTTATAAGCTAACCAGCCATACAGACGTTTATATCGTAATACAAAATTTTGATTATAATAGAACAATTATTATTCTCTCTATGTCGAAGAATTATCGAATATTAACTAAACTGGGCCCTTCATTATAGGTTTGCTTACTATCTGTCATTTTGGATTCAGGTACCTTCTACCCCGGTGACTTTATCCTTACAATTCCACTTTTTCCTATAAATTCCACATTTTCCACAGGTATTTTAATTTTCTGACGTAAAATTTGAATCAGGTAATTATTGGATTAACAGTTACTTTATTTAATGCAACAAAGGCTGCCTTTATTTCGCCCTAAAATAAGGGCGAATTGTGTTAATGGAAGTTCATTGACAAACATAATACGCATTTTTACTATTTACACTTACAAACGCCATTGGAAAGCGTGCATAACAGTTAAAAAATGAAGTTAATATTTAATATTTTAACAGGGGCAAGTATCAATCACAATTCGAACCAAGCGCAAACTTCTACACAGAAACAGAATTTATCCACTTGCCGCCAGCTTACAATCTGCTTCTTTAAAACACGAGCGTCGTACCTTGCGGCGAAAATTTTCCATACAACAAAGTTTCTCATCAAGAATCTCGTTTTTCTTCCCAACCTGAGTTGAACAAACGTTAACCACGATATACCAAAATCAGGCTGGCCGGACTGGAAATTTAACCCATATCTCGCGTGTTAGTCTATTCGCGATTTCTTCACAATCTTTGAACCAAACCTTTGAAAAATCACCCTATGAATTACGTCTTTCGTTGTTTCCTAAATATGCCACGTATTATAAACGTTTTATACTCTTATTAATATTAAAGTACTTAATTGTTAGTTAAAATTAACTTTTTCTTATATTTTATCTACAATTTGCAATATTTCATTTTAGGCAATGCCTGGTAAGAAATAATTCATATCCAAAATTATATTACACTGAGTGCACACGAATCCGGTGCGCTGTCCCTTTGGTCTAATTTCTCTATATTTGGTTAACCTTTGTTTGCATGAGGCGGAGGAATATCGTGGAATTGGAACTTAAGCAGGGCTTCAGAAAAGTTGGAAGTGATCGTGAACAGCTTATACCACTGTGCAACTTCGTTGGATCGTTATCGCCGGCCGACGCCTGTGGTACCAATGACCACTGATAATATTGTTGCTGTAACTGTGATTAAATTAATTTTTAAATTGTTTGATGCATGATCTGTGTGGATGACAGAATACTGACGAACAAGACTACAACTGCTACACTCTAAGAAATAATTCGTAATATTTTTGCATCAACGTATACACATAGTGCGAGAGCGCGAATAACAAGATTGTTTTGCCAGACATCTATTGTAGCTTTCCTACGTGCGCCAAGGAAACAGTCAACTGTGTAGGGAAGTTACCAAATTTGTTTGATAACGACTCTCAACATTCCCATATTTGTAGTCTAATAATGCGGTATTATTTCTACATTACAATGTAAGAAGTTTACTAAAAAACATTTTTTTTTACAGTGCAGGGCACTTCGGACACTACACGTTGCCGTAACGGTGTGAGCTCGATACGGAGTTGCGCTGGAAGGCAGCGGCGGAGGAAGCGGAAGTACTCCGAGAAAACCCTTTGGCAAGGAAATGCTCACCACGTTTCCCATTTGCGGAAATCCGGCATGACCCCGAACCCAGATCGCAGAGTTAAAGCCACTTCCAAACCTTACGGTTTTCGCCCGTTATGCATCGGACGTAGAGTAATTCGTTCCGATATGCACCTTTTCACAGGCATGGCCAGATCTGACCACTATTATACTCAGGAGCCAACGCCTTAATTTACATGCCGTGTGGCCAAGGCTAGTTTACACTCAAATAGGCTGTTCACGGTAAAGTGAGCACTTTTGGAAGTCCTCTCATTTTGAATAATAGTCAATAAATATATTTTATTTTAGCCGTAGACGTTAACTTCCGACTGTGGTGGAATATACAAACTGTGTTTATTGCATGGCGATATTTATCTAAAAATGTGGTTAAATTATAATAAATGGCTGAAAGGGAAAAGTAACTAGGGTTTCAAAATGCTCACTTTACCATGAACGGTCTATAGTACTTAAGAATACAGAAGTGAAATAGACGCGTGTACCGCGAAGCCTAAACGCCAGCAAAATGCTGGAACGCCATTCGTCTATCAACGCCTACTTATATACTCGCCAGCCAATGTGGAACCTTCCGCAGCACAAGGCCCGTTCCCAGAACCTCGCGCAGCCAATCAGAGAAAGGGCACGCCCATATAAAAGTAACCGCCACGCTATTTCGTCTCTGGGTCCTTATCTACTTTGTAGCAGAACTATTCTCGTNCACGCCCATATAAAAGTAACCGCCACGCTATTTCGTCTCTGGGTCCTTATCTACTTTGTAGCAGAACTATTCTCGAACGGAAAATATTAATTTGTTTTTACAGGAATGCCACGTGGGTCGTGATTATATAGCCTATTCGCGGTTTCTTCACACTTTTTTAATCAAACCTTTGAAAAAACACCCCAAGTACGACGAGTTTTGTTGTCTTCTAAACATTTCATTCATCACAAGCGTTTTATACTTCTCAACACATAAAAGTACCTTATTTTTTTACTAAATTGAACTTCTACCTAGATTTTATTTATACATTGCAATATTTCATTTTAAATTAATCAGTATGAATAAAAACAGGGAGAAAATAGGTGTGTTGGTATTGCCTAGTAAGAAATAGTTCTTATCCAAAATATTAAACTGAGTGCGCACGATTGCGGTGCGCTGTCCCTCTGGTGTAATTTTCTAGACTCGGTTAACTTTGTTTACATAAGGTGGAGGAATATCCTGGAAGTAGAACTTTAGCAGGGCTTCGGAAAAGTTGGATACGACCGTGAATGATGGACTGTACATAATATTTAGCTTTGATCTTGGAGGGGAATGTAACCGCCACCTTCCCGCAGAACTTTGCTCTGCAGTCAGGTGGTAAGTGTTGAACACATTACGCGTCGTCGCAAACTCAGCCATAGCGCACTTTCTCTCTACATTCCATTTACGGTCATTTCAAACTTTTCTGAAGCCCTGCTAAAGTTATACTTCCAGAATATTCCTCCGCCTCATGCAAACACAACTTACCCGAGACTATATAATTACACGAAAGGGACAGCGAACTGTATTCGTGTGCACTAAGTGTAATTATATTTTGCATAATAATCATTTATTACTATGCATTGCCAACATACCCATTTTCTCATAGTTGTTTTCACATTAATTACAAATTAAATATTATAATTTATGAATAGAATATAAGTAAAAGTCATATCTAACCAAAAATAAGGTATTTTTACTATAACACATGTATAAAGTGATTGTGATATAGTAAATATTTAGGAAACAATAGAAGACGTAATGCATAGGATGATTTTTCAAAGGTTTGATTAAACAAGTGTGAAGAAACCGTGAAATGACTGTACTCAGTATTTGCTGTGAAGAGCCTAACGAACTGCAGGAACGGGGGTGGCTCGGGCGAGCACTCGCACGAACTCACTGCCGACTCGAAATGAGCTCCAGCGTCGAGCAAACACCAATTACTTCCGTGCCGCGTGCGTCCGCACGGAATAACGAAAAGTGAACGCGTGCGGAAAACGCCATTGTACCTCGCAAACTCTTTTATAACCGTAGATGGGAAATTGCGTTGCTGCTGACATTTGTAGAGGCAGCACAGACGGAGACCACTAGAAGACATGTCATCTGGTACTCAAAATACGTGTACATAAAATCAGAGTCATTTCTAGTTTTTGTAACTAAATATGATTCAAAGTAAACGAAGTATTCAAAAAACAAAAATAAGTGCGGACGGCTTAGTAAAGGTAACCATCCTCTTTCATTGGGCCAGTAAGTTAGCATGGATGAGCTGCTGTATAACAATTGTTAATCACAATACACTTGCTAATAACTGCCAATACATTGTATCTTCAATATTCATGGTCACATATGGGACCNAATTGTTAATCACAATACACTTGCTAATAACTGCCAATACATTGTATCTTCAATATTCATGGTCACATATGGGACCTTGGTTAATTGATTGGACTTCCGTGTAACACAAGTGTAACTTTTGAATATATTATCAAACACAAGCTCATTACCATTAAAACTCACACTGAAATAGTTAAAATAAATTTGTAGAGACAGTTTAGTTAAATTTGCAAAAATATTTAAACGGTTATAGAAAAAGGGACGTACTTTTACAAATTAGTCGCAGTTTCGACAGAATGACACTATTCTCAACACCAGCAAATGTTTCAGGCGCCCGCTCGTTCCACAATAAACAGTGAATCACATCTTTCTTAAAATCACGAGAACAGGTGACGCAAAAAACCATGGCACACTANCGTTCCACAATAAACAGTGAATCACATCTTTCTTAAAATCACGAGAACAGGTGACGCAAAAAACCATGGCACACTTCCTCAGGAATGGACTTTGCTGCAACACCCGCAGGAACAAAGAGTTTGGCTCTTGCTGACTTCCCTGGAGTAGGATTCCGGAGACATATTTTCTTGGTTTCCTGTGCTTCTCTTGCGAATTTGTTTTTCGATTTCAGNTCCCTGGAGTAGGATTCCGGAGACATATTTTCTTGGTTTCCTGTGCTTCTCTTGCGAATTTGTTTTTCGATTTCAGTATCTTCCAGTTTCTGCCTGTAGGGACTGTTTGAAATGACTATCGCTTTCTGTGTCTTTTTATTCGAGCCTCGTCCAGGAGAAATTTTTCTGGGAACGGAGGGACTGTACCCGACGTAGCTTGCGCTTTTGATGCCAGTGTTTTACCAAATGGAGGAGATTCTGGGTCGTTGATACTGGTAGAGGGCAAAGCTACTTTAGCTGACACGTCTTTGGCAGTTGTGAACTGAATGTTCCTACTGATTGATACAACCGTTCCTGGTCCTTCCGTAACGGGATGACATATGTTTCAAATTGCGTTGCTACTACAAAATGGTAATCTTGAAACATGTCCCTACTGACTGACAAAACTCCCACCGACCGTATTTCACGTCTGTNGCTACTACAAAATGGTAATCTTGAAACATGTCCCTACTGACTGACAAAACTCCCACCGACCGTATTTCACGTCTGTAGCCATCTACAATAGAAACCTTATTCGTGCTTTTTTTTTTTCAGATAGCCTATAGGCCTACTAACGCTTCGTTATCTCTAATATTACATAAAATAACACAATTATGTATTTTAAAGCTCAAAATACTTGCGGCAAACGTGAGTATGCGGAGTTTCCATCACTGGGCTAGTGACCCATTGATAGAAACTTGATAAGGTTCATTGACGGCAACTCGCAGTGCCGTGATTAACACACCCTTTTCTCTGCTTGTATAAAATATTTTAAACGATAATACGGTAAAATAACGGGTATGTGTCATACATGTTAGTGAACAATGAAACATAACTAACATTTCACCAATAATCTTGTAACAGTAACAGTAATAAATTACAAGAAATAAGTGCAAATCTTACCTGAGCTTGCACCTGTCTTGCAACTGCATGGAACAACTCGGAACCCCGATGGCACTTTTTTGCTTTTAAGGTGTTCGCATTACAATCAACAAAGCGCCCCACCTTTCTGTACATGTGGCAATATCGAGGTGGCCTAACTAAGGAGCCAGCCTAACAATAGCAACTTTTCCTATATGTAAAGGTAAAGTTAGTGTTTATCGTAAATTTTTGCAAAATATGACAAAACAGTTTCNCACGCCCATATAAAAGTAACCGCCACGCTATTTCGTCTCTGGGTCCTTATCTACTTTGTAGCAGAACTATTCTCGTACGGAAAATATTAATTTGGTTTTTACAGGAATATCACGTGGGTCGTGATTATATAGCCTGTTCGCGGTTTCTTCACACTTTTTGAATCAAACCTTTGAAAAAACACCCCAAGTACGACGAGTTTGGTTGCCTTCTAAACATTTCATTCATCACAAGCGTTTTATACTTCTCAACACATAAAAGTACCTTATTTTTTTACTTAATTGAACTTCTACTTAGATTTTATTTATACATTGCAATATTTCATTTTAAATTAATCAGTATGAATAAAAACAGGGAGAAAATAGGTGTGTTGGTATTGCCTAGTAAGAAATAGTTCTTATGCAAAATATTAAACTGAGTGCGCACGATTGCGGTGCGCTGTACCTCTGATGTAATTTTCTAGACTCGGTTAACTTTGTTTATTTAAAGTGGAGGAATATCCTGGAAGTAGAACTTTAGCAGGGCTTCGGAAAAGTTGGATACGACCGTGAATGATGGACTGTGCATAATATTTAGCTTTGATCTTGGAGTGGAATGTAACCGCCACCTTCCCGCAGAACTTTTCTCTGCAGTCAAGTGGTGAGTGTTGAACACATTACGTGTTGTCGCAAACTCCGCCATAGCGCACTTTCTCTCTACATTCCATTTACGGTCATTTCAAACTTTTCTGAAGCCCTGCTAAAGATATACTTCCAGAATATTCCTCCGCCTCATGCAAACACAACTTATCCGAGACTATATAATTACACGAAAGGGACAGCGAACTGCATTCGTGTGCAAAAAGTGTAATAATATTTTGCGTAAGAATTATTTCTTACTATGCATCGCCAACACACCTATTTTCTCACTTTTTTTTTTTACATTAATTACAAATGAAATATTATAATTTATGAATAAAATATAAGTAAAAGTCATATCTAACCAAAAATAAGGTATTTTTACTATAATACATGTATAAGGTGATTGTGATATAGTAAATATTTAGGAAACAATAGAAGACGTAATGCATAGGATGATTTTTCAAAGGTTTGATTAAACAAGTGTGAAGAAACCGTGAAATCACTGTACTCAGTATTTGCTGTGAAGAGCCTAACGAACTGCAGGAACGGGGGTGGCTCGGGCGAGCACTCGCACGAACTCACTGCCGACTCGAAATGAGCTCCAGCGTCGAGCAAACACCAATTACTTCCGTGCCGCGTGCGTCCGCACGGAATAACGAAAAGTGAACGCGTGCGGGAAACGCCATTGTACCTCGCAAACTCTTTTATAACCGTAGATGGGAAATTGCGTTGCTGCTGACATTTGTAGAGGCAGCACAGACGGAGACCACTAGAAGACATGTCATCTGGTACTCAAAATACATGTACATAAAATCAGAGTCATTTCTAGTTTTTGTAACTAAATATGGTTTAAAGTAAACGAAGTATTCAAAAAACAAAAATAAGTGTGGACGGCTTAGTAAAGGTAACCATGGCTTAGTAAAGGTAACCATGGCTTAGTAAAGGTAACCATGGCTTAGTAAAGGTAACCATGGCTTAGTAAAGGTAACCATGGCTTAGTAAAGGTAACCATGGCTTAGTAAAGGTAACCATGGCTTAGTAAAGGTAACCATGGCTTAGTAAAGGTAACCATGGCTTAGTAAAGGTAACCATGGCTTAGTAAAGGTAACCATGGCTTAGTAAAGGTAACCATGGCTTAGTAAAGGTAACCATGGCTTAGTAAAGGTAACCATGGCTTAGTAAAGGTAACCATGGCTTAGTAAAGGTAACCATGGCTTAGTAAAGGTAACCATGGCTTAGTAAAGGTAACCATGGCTTAGTAAAGGTAACCATGGCTTAGTAAAGGTAACCATGGCTTAGTAAAGGTAACCATCCCTTAGTAAAGGTAACCATGGCTTAGTAAAGGTAACCATGGCTTAGTAAAGGTAACCATCCTCTTTCATTGGGCCAGTAAGTTAGCATGGATGAGCTGCTGTATAAAAATTGTTAATCACAATACACTTGCTAATAACTGCCAATACATTGTATCTTCAATATTCATGGTCACATATGGGACCTTGGTTAATTGATTGGACTTCCGTGTAACACAAGTGTAACTTTTGAATATATTATCAAACACAAGCTCATTACCATTAAAACTCACACTGAAATAGTTAAAATAAATTTGTAGAGACAGTTTAGTTAAATTTGCAAAAATATTTAAACGGTTATAGAAAAAGGGACGTACTTTTACAAATTAGTCGCAGTTTCGACAGAATGACACTATTCTCAACACCAGCAAATGTTTCAGGCGCCCGCTCGTTCCACAATAAACAGTGAATCACATCTTTCTTAAAATCACGAGAACAGGTGACGCAAAAAACCATGGCACACTACCTCAGGAATGGAATTTGCTGCAACACCCGCAGGAACAAAGAGTTTGGCTCTTGCTGACCTCCCTGGAGTAGGATTCCGGAGACATATTTTCTTGGTTTCCTGTGCTTCTCTTGCGAATTTGTTTTTCGATTTCAGTATCTTCCAGTTTCTGCCTGTAGGGACTGTTTGAAATGACTATCGCTTTCTGTGTCTTTTTATTCGAGCCTCGTCCAGGAGAAATTTTTCTGGGAACGGAGGGACTGTACCCGACGTAGCTTGCGCTTTTGATGCCAGTGTTTTACCAAATGGAGGAGATTCTGGGTCGTTGATACTGGTAGAGGGCAAAGCTACTTTAGCTGACACGTCTTTGGCAGTTGTGAACTGAATGTTCCTACTGATTGATACAACCGTTCCTGGTCCTTCCGTAACGGGATGACATATGTTTCAAATTGCGTTGCTACTACAAAATGGTAATCTTGAAACATGTCCCTACTGACTGACAAAACTCCCACCGACCGTATTTCACGTCTGTAGCCATCTACAATAGAAACCTTATTCGTGCTTTTTTTTTTCAGATAGCCTATAGGCCTACTAACG
Organism: Clitarchus hookeri; assembly: GCA_002778355.1. NCBI lineage: Eukaryota > Metazoa > Arthropoda > Insecta > Phasmatodea > Phasmatidae > Clitarchus > Clitarchus hookeri. The sequence continues at coordinate 764,297 of NQII01000116.1, forward strand.
CTTCGTTATCTCTAATATTACATAAAATAACACAATTATGTATTTTAAATCTCAAAATACTTGCGGCAAACGTGAGTATGCGGAGTTTCCATCACTGGGCTAGTGACCCATTGATAGAAACTTGATAAGGTTCATTGACGGCAACTCGCAGTGCCGTGATTAACACACCCTTTTCTCTGCTTGTATAAAATATTTTAAACGCTAATACGGTAAAATAACGGGTATGTGTCATACATGTTAGTGAACAATGAAACATAACTAACATTTCACCAATAATCTTGTAACAGTAACAGTAATAAATTACAAGAAATAAGTGCAAATCTTACCTGAGCTTGCACCTGTCTTGCAACTGCATGGAACAACTCGGAACCCCGATGGCACTTTTTTGCTTTTAAGGTGTTCGCATTACAATCAACAAAGCGCCCCACCTTTCTGTACATGTGGAAATATCAAGGTGGCCTAACTAAGGAGCCAGCCTAACGATAGCAACTTTTCCTATATGTAAAGGTAAAGTTAGTGTTTATCGTAAATTTTTGCAAAATATGACAAAACAGTTTCAAAAATATAAATCCACACAGGATGGAAATATAATTTCTGCTATACTGCATTTATTTCTGTTTAAAGAACTCATTATTTTAATCGAACTGCAGATCACTATACTTAAACCACTTACCCAGATTAATGTCTTTCCGAGTTATTTTAACGAACTAATTCAAATCATCACAGTGTTTGTAGGAACACTTTTGTACTCATTTATTAAAACCAGCAAATTTCGTATGTATTCGTGACTTACGCTTTTTAAAGTGTCACGTGTCTTTGGTCATATTGCAAACAATTATTTTAATCTTCAACAATTTTCCTTTCCTCTTTCTCTTTTAAAAGTACAGAAGCATATACTTAAATATTCTTTCTTCTCATTAGCAGTGATGAAACAACATGTGTACATTCTTGCTGTTCTCGTGCTGCCTTTTTTTCATGGAAAACTACCCGTGAAATAGTTCCGATAACAAAATTGTGATTGTAATGTTAATAGGTTAAACATATTTGTTTATTTGTTCATATGATTTAATAATGCTATGCTATTATTTTTTCTTTGACCTTCTTACAATTCTGTGACAAATAACTGATGCACATGTTACACGTATTTGTTGTAAACCGGCCCGTCGCTGTTTTTTACGTGGGTAAATTAACAAAAATAAATACAATTGTTGCATGCAGGCAGTCTCTCCGTGCCCCCCTCCCCAAAGACACTGCCAGCAGCGAAGATGAATCAGCTAATAAAAGAATACTAGTAAGCACGGAATGAAGTAATGCCAAAGGGAGGGGGGTGTAACGTTGTTGACACACGCCTGCTTAAATGACAGCTTGCATTTGGCGGAGATGTGCCACCTTGAAGCTCGTGTCACACACAGCGACTCAGCGACTGCAGCTTGGTCACGCCGCAGCAGCACTGCTGTCGCGCGGCTGTAGGACAGCGTCTGCGCTACTCTATGCGGCTGCTGCTCAAACAAATCAATCCCAACCATGCAGTAACAAAATCACCTCTATATATCATTAATAAAACCAAAATTTGTCCATGGTTAAATTTTAGTTGCAACAACGTGCACATTTCGAATATGCAAATATTGTTACTCAGTGAGATTAATTAACTATTGTTTTTTCAGCCTATATCTCTCGTCAGTACAGTCGGGCGTAAAACTCCAGAATAAATTTTTCCGATCATCGAATTTGGTTTACTTGGTTCTAAGATGTGGATATTTTATGTTCCAAATTGCACAATATTTCTCATTTTCTGTGGGCCGCGGTAGTGTCGTGGTCATACTACTCGCCTCCCACCAAGGCTAGCCGGGTTCGGCTCTTGGCGGGGTCACTTCCAGCGTGTGGGAATCGTACCGGATGATGCCACTGGTGCGCGGGTTTTCTCGGGATTTCCCGTTTTCCCCGCCCTTGCATTCCAACTCTGCCCCATAGTCCCCCTCACTTCACCCTCATCGGCTTCGAGAGCCTCCCAAATCTCTTCACTCTCCACCCCATTCTTAGTACGTGTGGAAAAATCTGCCTTAATTATATTTCCGCACACTTTGCGTACAGTTAGCCTTTATGGCTTCACTGCAAACACAAACACGGTGGCCGGACAACTGACGGCGATAATGTGCCTCGTCGTCAGCAGGCAGTGCTGCGGTTGCGCTGCTAATTCTGTCGCTCAGTGCGAAAGCTCTCATTTGACACAACGTTACGCCACTAGGAGCGCTGCTGCTGCCCGCTACTTCGGCGCTGCCAACGCCCAATAGTCGCCCGGTGTGAACACTCCACTCTGAATCAATGAAGCCCCATTAGCGTCGCCGCTCAGCAGCACTGCTCAGTCGCCGCGTGTGACGAGGCCCTAGAGAATGCCGGAGATTGTCTTCCCTTTATATTAGGTCATCGCTGGGCTTGTGCGTGCGGAATAACGTGTAAATGACAAGCGCAGGTTATAAACACAGCAGTATGTCTCGCCGGACTGTATAATCTTTTTCGTAAATACGACTATAGTCTATTCGCGGTTTTTTCACACCTTTTGAATCTAACCTTTAAAAAATCACCCCAGTATGGCGTATTTGGTTATTTCCTAAATATGTTGTTTCATATCACTGTCAACACAAAAATGCCTCATTTTTTGTTAAGTGGAACATTTACTTTTATTTTAAGTATAAGTTACATTACTTAATTTATAATTAATATAAGTAAAACAGAGAGAAATGTAGGTATGTCGGTAATCCCTAGTAATAAATAGTTCTTATGCATTATACTATTACAGTGAGTGAGCACAAATGTGATGCGTTTTCCCTTCGGTGTAATTCTCTAGACTTGGTTAACATTGTTTGCACGAGGCGGAGGAATGTTTCGCATGGCTTTAGAAAAGTTGGAAGTAACGGCGAATGGACAATACTTGACTTCTTCCATAGTTTAAGGTGGTAGTGAAGTAAGTTACTGTTTCTAGTGGAAGTTGTGCCGGAGTGTGTTACCTAGTTTCCCGTCACGTCCGTACCTCAGCACGACGCGTGGTGGGCGGGTACGTGCGCAAAAACGAACAGTCGTCCTGCCGTAAGCTGGCAGGCACGGCCGCGACGTTGCAGTGTGAGCTGATCGTTGCCGTGACGCCATGCGTCCTCCACAACTCTGTCATCACCAGGGACCTGCAAATTTCACGTTATTATCTGGGTACGCGCTAGTCTATACCTACTTGATAACAATCCATGAGTTCATCGGCAGAACGCACAGTCATGCATTTTATTTAAGTGAGTTGAGAGATTTGGGCGACTTTTAACAACAAGGTCTTGACAGCCGATGAGGGTGAGATGAGGCGAGAATGGAGCAATGCTGGAATGTAAGGGTGGGGGAAACGGGAGATCCCCGAGAAAACCTGCCGATCAGTGGCATCGTCCGGCAGGATTCCCAATTACGAAAATCCGGGAGTGACCCTGCTGGGGAGTGAAGCCGGTTCGCCTTGGTTGGAGGCGCTCATGCTAACCGCTCATCCATAGTGGCCCCTCATTCATTTGGGTGAGCTCGTTAAAGGTGATTGATCACCCTGCATTTGAACTTATCTTACTGGTTCAAGAATCCATCGGGGTGCGCCAAGAAAATTGATAGCCAATTAGAGTAGTCACATGGGCGTATAAAGTCTTGAAGTCCAGCGTTAGCAGAAAAAAAGAGCGAATTTCGCATGTCCTTAGTCATTACGTGACTTGTGTATCGCGCCGTTGTCGTTACCTACGTCAGCAGCCAGTTTGAATTCTACTGTAAGGAATCAACCCTGAGTTTCCAGAATGTTTCTACATCTGAGGCGAGAACGTCTGTCGGAGGCATCGCACTACACATACTCCGGCCTGCTGTGAGACGNAGAATGTTTCTACATCTGAGGCGAGAACGTCTGTCGGAGGCATCGCACTACACATACTCCGGCCTGCTGTGAGACGAGCTGACACTCTGCGGGTTTTATCATGGTGAACCATAGGGAACTTCTGGGAATTTAAGAAATGTAGGGATTTCCAAAGGTAATTATATTTGCGGACCATGGAAGTTAAATAATTTTTCAAGCTGTATTCGAACTTGGCTTTTAAGAAATGTAATTTGGCACATTAAACTTATCCTCTTGCTAGGTATAGGGATTTTAATAGTATTTTAAAGTCCTAGTATTTTAATTAAAAATGGGGTGTATATATATCGAATTGCAATATTCAAAAGTCAAAGGATATATCTATGTTTATGTGTGTATGTGTGTCAATTAATTTTATGTGGGTGGAGGAGAAAAAAATAGTGTTGGAGTGCCCAAAATATAACAAAAAAAAATTAAAAAAAAAAAAAATAGTGAAATCGTCCCTTTTTCATTACATATTCGGCTGCTGTGGCAGCGTTTTTGTCTTTAAACTTTTTTTCAGCTCCTACTTCATACAATGATGTATGATATGATTACGGAGTTGGAGTCTTGGGGGGGTGCATGTAGCAGTTAGTGGGGATGTTCTCTGGGTATTCCAGGTGGATGCCTAGAGGACATCCGGCCACTGNGGGGGGTGCATGTAGCAGTTAGTGGGGATGTTCTCTGGGTATTCCAGGTGGATGCCTAGAGGACATCCGGCCACTGTTGCAAAGTTTGTTACTGCCTTTGCACTGAGGAATGAAATATGCAAGTGAAGTAAGTAAAATGCGCATGTGTATATAATAGGAAAAATAATTTAGTTTATTATTTAAACGAATACCTCCGTCCCTCCTCGAACTTGACAAAGGCTAGGCTGTTGAAATATTATAATAATTTCTGAACGTATTGGTAAAACAACAATTTACTGTCCGCTATTCATATTTAAAAAATGGATATGTCAAAAACGTTTTGTGGCTCACTATCGCAGCTCACTCACGTGGCAGGAAAGCCGGAAAGGGAATGGGATCAGCCCAAGCCCCGACATTACTCGATTTTGAGCAGCTAATAACAAGTGGTTCGGAGCCCGCTATAGTTTAGTATAGCGTTGGGAGTATCAAATTCTGGCTGCGCCCAACAGCTGAGGACTTCAGCGCCCATGGGGATGAAGCAAGGCGTAGATGGAGCTGCGAACGGAATGCAATGGTGGGGAGAAAGGGAGTACCCCGAGGAAACCCACCGGCCGACGACTTCCTCCACCATGTTTCCCGTAAATGAAAATCTAGTTTCCATCCCGTCGGGAATCAAATATATTTCGCCTTGGTAAGAGGCGGGTAGTCTGACCACTAAACCGGGGTGGCTGGCACCACTCTTAATATTAAGGAGCCCGCCTACCTAGCGCTTGAACAGCGTTGCAGTGTGCAGTATTTTTTTTACGAAACGATTAAACGTGCACCCAATGTGCTGGTATACGGAAAGAACACGCACTTCAAACTATGCTTGTTGATTACTTTCAATGCATCGCACATTTGAATCACTTTTTCAGAGCACTCCAACAGTTCGAAAATGCCTTTTTCACAGCGACGTATCTCGGAATATTCTTATCAGATACATACAAAAGTTANCACTCCAACAGTTCGAAAATGCCTTTTTCACAGCGACGTATCTCGGAATATTCTTATCAGATACATACAAAAGTTATCGAGGGTTCTGCATTGAACCTTGCTACAGAGTTTACGGCAATAAATTTATATGTAATGGTGATCGCTTAAAGTCTAATAGGTGCACGCAGCACGACGAGAAAACTGCACGCATGTCTGTCCAGAGTCCTGCGCGTAGCGGCGATGGCGCACTTGATGCATGTGGCAACGTAGCCCTTATCACTCCCACGCTTCTCGGCCTTAAATGGTGAAAATAGTTCCAGGTAGGCGGCACCCAATTGACTTCACGTGCACATCCGTGCTACGTAAATCACTTCGTTTACCTTTGACTAGCCTTGATATGAACTGACTGCAAACAAACTTTGTGGCGATGATGACGATTATGACCCCTTGTCATAAATTCCGGAAGCTTGGTGTTTTTATTGACTTTACTGTCGCCAACTTCCCTTCCTCTTACCGCCAAAGCGTACCAAAACTCTTCGCATCTGCGGAGCAGGCGACTNCTTTACTGTCGCCAACTTCCCTTCCTCTTACCGCCAAAGCGTACCAAAACTCTTCGCATCTGCGGAGCAGGCGACTTTGCGACTGCTTGTCTGAGGACTTCCTTGCCCAAGAGGGGGGTAGGAAGAGGGATGCTGTGACGCGTAGGGGTTGGCGCGCACAAGGGGGAGAGTACGTCCCCTTCACCCCTCACTCCTCAGCAATGCGCACTTCCGGACCAGCGGACCGGAAACGGAAAGATAAGGGGGACACCCCTCCCCCGGCTGCAGTTTAAGTTACGCCTTTTTGCGCGTGTGTTCGTGTGTTTGTGTAGTATCTCCAACGTCTCATCCCCTTACCATTACTTTTCTGTCCCCTCTCATCCCTTCTTTTACCGCCTCTTTCTTCTCACTGTCTATCGCCCGCCTCTTAATGGTTATGATTTTCCTTCGCTCCGAGCAGCGTTCGCTGAAAAATACTGTTCGTTAAGGAGGTTTTAGCAGGCCGAACTGCATGCAAATGGAATGAGTTTTCAGCCTGAGCGTTTCGNAAATACTGTTCGTTAAGGAGGTTTTAGCAGGCCGAACTGCATGCAAATGGAATGAGTTTTCAGCCTGAGCGTTTCGCACTGGCGTGGCGATGATTATTTTTCGTTTTCCAGGGGACTTGCGTATCGCGGATTCGACTACAGAAAGGGTACAACTACACACCTCAAAAAGTGTTTTGCACTATGACGATTTTCGAGTTAAGTACCAGGTTGATCGCGACCCAAGAGAGAGTATGGGATGAGAATATTCACTGGCTGTACAGAATANGAGAGTATGGGATGAGAATATACACTGGCTGTACAGAAAACCACGCCAGACTTGACGGACGTTTTTTTGTAATGCGCAAACTACGATAGCGAACATCCTTCATGTACAACCAATTACAGGAAGTGCAAAATTTTTCTTGAGATGTGTAGTTAGTGCGAGAGTCGTTCCTCGGAAAGATGCTGAAGGTGCTAAAAGCTGACATTTTAGAATGTTAATGATTACTTTTCCTTCATTTACAAAATGGAAAACAAGATTACGTAGGGAAATATAATCCCTGCCTTTTAGATAGAAGACTGCTAAAATGTTGGATCTGCGTCGCACAGCTGGCTCTAATATGATTTTTATTTTCTCGTGAATTGAGAGATGCCATCACTTGTCTTGCGTCCTTACAGTCTTTGATTTACGGAATTATGGCCACAACCTACATTACAATTTTTATTTGATGTTTTATGAATCAACAGGACGTGGACTATGGCTTTGTTCGTTCAATAAATGTCACATTGCTTGACCACTGTTGCTATTACCGTTTCTGTAATAAGCATTACGAAAAGCCACTTACTTCTTTCAGTCGCTAATTAAAAATAGTGACGACAGTGAATCTGTAAACGATTGGTAAATCTTGGAAAGTTATTATAAGGCGTCATGCGAAAAATGTTATTAAACTTCTTGAAATGGAACTTATGGCATAACGCGCTGCCGTGCTTGCTCTTGTACAAACGNTGCGAAAAATGTTATTAAACTTCTTGAAATGGAACTTATGGCATAACGCGCTGCCGTGCTTGCTCTTGTACAAACGGGTTATTCAACGACACGGTTGCTTGGTATGTTCCAGATGTAAGTGGAAACGCAAGAGAGTTGGTAAACTCCGAAATCTTACGTGTCCGTGAATCCGTTTAGCTGGCAGGGATGAAGTACGCCTGTTCGACGATCTACGTTTTAGTGACCATTGCGGTTTACAAGAAAACAAATGGGTTGATTTGATGTGCCTATCATTACTTTTGTTTTAACAAAAACCCATGCTTAACTTGGAGTATTATTTATGAAATATTAATGATAATAAATACTTATATATGTGTGTCGAAAATGAAGAACAGGTGTTATATAGCTCATGCAAGTAATTTGTTACAGAAAGGAATTTAATTTTATTTCATTGGTTGCAATCTGTCACGTTTCCGTGTATTACAGAATAGCTCACTGAGACAACTATTCCGTTTATGTGTTCTTAATCAGTTTCCTTACACAAGAGTACATTATAAAAAAGTCTCAAGGCTCAGTGCCGGTATGGTATACTAACCGCTATGCGAACCTGCATGGGATATTGCGTAGCTGCCGCACTAGCAAGGGGCACACACGGTGAGAGCGGAGCTGCCGCACTAGCTAGGGGCACACTCGGTGAGAGCGGAGTTGAGCAGATGATTCACTATTAATACTGATCTGAGTAACTACCGACTAGTAATTTATATATATTATAGAAACCACATCCGTCTCAGTATTGATTTGTTAAATTTGGCAAATGTAAAACGTTAAAGCGTAATGACACATTTTCAACTTATTAAAACGATAATGTGAAGTCAATACAGTAACTTTCTTTTAAAGTATTTGCGTAATTACTGTGTTATACTAGTTCACGTAACGAAAATATTTGTTAACATTAAGGAATAATCTGTAAACAAAAATTAAAGATGGTTTGAACTAGCTTCTTTAAAAATGCCACAAAAAGCGCCTGAATCAGGACTTTGCCTCTTCTAGCACAATAGAGCAACTGTATGGGTTCAAATATTTTTAACTTTAACTTATTTTAGAAAGTCGATAATATTTAATGTTTTGTTACGTGGATAGCGTTTTAAGGCTAGTGGTCATATGGGGCGCCCGGAGCTCTGAAACTGCAATGTGATTGGCCAAGTACGATAGACAGCACAGAACCTAACACAGAAATATAATAGGTCTTTTTACCACGTAACANCAATGTGATTGGCCAAGTACGATAGACAGCACAGAACCTAACACAGAAATATAATAGGTCTTTTTACCACGTAACCTTTTATATGCCTTCTATAGCTGAGAATGAAATGCACGAAATGTTGTAAAATGTGGCTTACGGGTCATTTAATGTGCNCAATGTGATTGGCCAAGCACGATAGACAGCACAGAACCTAACACAGAAATATAATAGGTCTTTTTACCACGTAACATTTTATATGCCTTCTATAGCTGAGAATGAAATGCACGAAATGTTGTAAAATGTGGCTTACGGGTCATTTAATGTGCNTTTTATATGCCTTCTATAGCTGAGAATGAAATGCACGAAATGTTGTAAAATGTGGCTTACGGGTCATTTAATGTGCGAAATATTTATGCCCCTACTCACCTGTCAAACAACGAGGATCAAACTTATGTCATCGACGTTTTTATATATGTTTATACAACCATTTTTATTCAACACCTTTCTGCGCCATACATCTATCTGACAAATGATTAATGCGGGTGGTTTTCTATTTATTTTCTGTTTCTGTTTCGAAGTTCTCTTTACGAGAAGCTCTCTTTACGACTAGCTTGCAANAAGCTCTCTTTAAGACTAGCTTGCAATACTTTGCTTATATTCTGTTAAAGAAACGTATACTTATTCACTGTAGCAGTAGGCCATGTTTGTGTGACGATTTATAGTTTTACTAAACAACTTTCTACGGCAGAAAATCACCTCCAAAACATGTAACGAGGGAATATTCACTACACAGTAGTATCCCATTTCTCTGCGTTCCGTGTTGTGCTTAGTATTGCATGGCCTTCAAGAAGGTTGTCGGTACCGACGTTACTGATTTCCTTTCTTTCTGTAACATTAAGTCCTGAAGCATTCTACATTTATTAACTTCTAGATGGTTGTCTTCTGAATTAATTGTATTGTTTAGTTTTAAGTGTCAAGCAGTTGTATTTATGGTTTCGTTATAATTTATTGTNATACTTTGCTTATATTCTGTTAAAGAAACGTATACTTATTCACTGTAGCAGTAGGCCATGTTTGTGTGACGATTTCTAGTTTTACTAAACAACTTTCTAGGGCAGAAAATCACCTCCAAAACATGTAACGAGGGAATATTCACTACACAGTAGTATCCCATTTCTCTACGTTCCATGTTGTGCTTAGTATTGCATGGCATTCAAGAAGGTTGTCGGTACCGACGTTACTGATTTCCTTTCGTTCTGTAACAGTCAGTCCTGAAGCATTCTAAATTTATTAACTTCTAGATGGCTGTCTTCTGAATTAATTGTATTGTTTAGTTTTAAGTGTCAAGCAGTTGTATTTATGGTTTCGTTATAATTTATTGTGCCCTGCACTTACTGTCACTTTTCCCTGTGTTAGATACGTTAGTAAAATATTCTCATTTCTCTGCCTGTTTACTGCTCGTTTCTTTTGCTTGTGACTGGTCACTGTTATTTTTCACCGTGACCTACGTTCTTTTTTCCATTCTCTTGGTAGTTAGTGCTCATTTTGTTTAATTATTTCCTTCCTGCTCCCACCACCGTTGTCTCTTTCCCCCCCCCCTTTTTCAATTCCTAGTTATTTTGTTTTTGTTTGATTTCTCTTACAACATATAATACCTATGGCTTTAAGGTGTTGAGTACCTTACAATACGCTTACACTGCTGTTTATAATTTTTCATTATTTCTTTCCTTCCATTTTTTATTTATAGTTGTCATGTTTCGTTCTCTTTCTTCCTCTTCTTGTGCTTTTCACAACACTCCATACCTAGGGTTCTGAGGTACCAAAAGACCGTACTGAAAACGTACATTTCCTTTCTCCTCCTTTTTGCGTAGAGTTACATTAAACTCCAATGCCTTTTATTAATATTATTTCCCGTCGTCGTTTTCTTCTTTTGCAGTTTCTCGCAACAGCCTACACCTTTGGCTTCGTGGTGCCTATTACCATGCTTTACAGATACACACATTCTCCTTTATCATTGGCTGCTCCCTTTTCAGTTGTCATTTTTTTTTTTTTTTAAGTTATTTTCCTTCTCTTCCCCTTTCTTGTCCTAATTGTTGTTATTTTAACTTCCTGCTATCACATATATCCGAAATCATATTCATTGTCGCTGTCACATGGCAGCGTGTGTAGCAGGGCATATCATGCTCTTGTGCTTTCACCACTTCTGTTTCCCCATTTTTGTTGTCTTTTCTCAAAATATATACCTTTATATTTGTTATATTGAGGTCGCTGGCCGTATTTTGCGTCTCTCTTTTTTAATATAGTTTTAGCATGTCTTTGTTTGGTTGTTACATCAATTTTGAGGTTTTGGATAGTTTCCTCACATGTTTACAGTGTGTGGTTTTTGTTACAGCCTTCCCGGCTTTGTTAAATGTTATCCTTGGTCTGGCCACTTCCGATACAACAGAAGAGATTGTTAACTTGGCTGGTGTGTTGTGCGTTGTTATCGAATTGTATTGTATCACGTTGTACTGTCTCATTGTCTATACTATTTCCTGTTAATAAACAAACTTATACATCAATAAAATCAACCACAGAGCACTTTAGAGTACAGAGGTGAAGCAGCTGCTTATACCGCGAACTCCAGTAGCACACGTCAGCAAAATGGCGTCAATAGCCAGCAACATGTTGGAACGCCGTTCGCCAATCAGCGCCGGGTTACCTAATCACCAGTCGGCAGTTCAGCCAACAGGAAATCTTCCGCACGACGCTCTATCCAATCAGACATAAGCCCCGTTCCCAGATATTCGCTCAGCCAATCAGAGAATGGGTATGCCCACATAAAAAGAACCGTCACACCATTTCGTCTATGTTTTTATTTACTCTATGGTAGTATAGCAAGTACTCCATATAGCAAACTTAAAACCAGCATACAAAGAGCGTTAAAAAAAGTACCTTAAACCATACACAAATCACTTATATCTTCTATCAAACGTCAATACTGCATCGATGAACTGACAAAATTTCTCTTAAATTTTTATACACACGTTTAAAGGAATCTTTGCTTTGTAGGTAGGGCCAATGAAAATATTTCGAGGTATGGTATATTTTAAAACATTATATCGTCGTTTATATTTCTTGACAAGTTGAACAATGTTCTGCTTGCATTCCAATCACAGGGGTTCATTACAGAAATGGCCGAATGTTAAGTGGACTGGTGAAAAATAAGAACGTCTTGTCTTACATACAGCAGCCAACGATAAAAGAAAAACTCATTTTTAGAGTATGTAGCATTTAAGAACATAGCATTTCAATTTTAATTTACGACGCTAGTAATAAATGAAGAATTTGGATGACTGCACCAATATAAGCATGGAATGGGAATGATACTACATGGAAAAAAACACAGATTCTACATTCTACGTGGAAGCTATAAGGAATGATGCGCGTTTCGAACACAGTTTAAGGACGATCTTATCAACTATGTCTGGCTTTCTCACACACACGTCATGAACGAAGTCACCACGTACCAAAACAATTTTTATGGGGTTTAATTTGCTCACGAGCAGTGACGCTAGTAAAAATTGTTAGAGACTATTTTTCATTACGGGAAAATTTGACAATTTCCTGGGATTAAACATAATGCACGTATGACACATGTCCGATAGTTTTCTTTCGTTATTGGCTGTTGCGCATGTATGAAGCAACAATCCTATTTCGTTGGGTTAATGAGGATTCCTACTCTCTAACTAAAGTAGAATGTTTGTGACTGAAATGCCAATAAGTTAGTCGAATCAAAAAATTGATCATCCATTCCAAAAAAAAAAAAAAACTAGCAAACGTTTTACCGAATTTATAATGGCTCAAAAATATTAGCGATTTTCCAGCGTCATAATCATTCATCCACAAATAGTGAGCTACACGGAAGTAAATGCAAATCACTTTAAGAAAAATGTTTTTCTTACACCTACGTGATTGCGGAAGGGAAATGAGAATTTTCCCTGGCGCTATTTCCAAGCAGAGCACGTATTCATCCGCAGGAACTTTGCGACACTTATCTCCCGTCGCGTTTGTCATCGGCGTCGCAGGCCCAGCGAAACAAATTGTAGGCCGCGAGCAGATAGTGGTGCATACTTTCTTCTTAGCGGGGTGGAAGAAAGGGGGAAGATTCCACTTTAGGAGCAAGGGGTGGGGTCGTCGCCAAGAAGGAAAAGGGGTGAAGAGGACGTAGGGTTGTATTGGGCGCCGTGGGCGGGGTGGGGGTCTGCCTCCTCGCAGGGTCGCTTCTTCGAGACAAATGGCCCTGCAGCGAGCGTAATGCCAACTCGGCCACATGTATCATCTCGGCGGTGTGTCCCTGAAAGCGACGCTATCCCCTCCTCCAACAACCCTTCCTCGCCATACATGTACGTGTGAGCTGTAACTTATTCCGCACGCTCTCCTTCACGCTCCTCAACGTAATAAATATTTGCCACGTACGAGCCGGAGGGCTCATTGCGGATTTTATAAAGAGCGCTGCGTCTCCCCCCCCCCTTCACCCAC
>NQII01000116.1:777632-792562 GCA_002778355.1 Clitarchus hookeri
CCCCCCTTCACCCACGCACGCGCACACAGAGCGGCCAGCTATTTAATAACCGCCGTCGCAAGTGTGGTGAGAAAGCGTTGCATCTTTTCGCTGCTGCTACACAGCGTCTGGTGAATGAAACCCGAGAGAAGGGACGTTGAAAAATATAGCAACTTAAAGGAGAAAAATAAATTACTACGGTTGACTCACGCTCCGAAATAAATTTGAGCTCATTCTTTCATAAAATATTCCTGTTCGTTAAAAGGCTGTCCACGGTATAGTAAGCACCTTTGAAATCAACTATTAAAAAAGGATATTACTGCCCGAAACTACATATATACACACTGGCATGTAGACTCCTAGTTAAGTTGGCAGCGAATTACTGAAAATAGTACCAAGAATTGACGTATTGAGAGTGTAATAATGTAAATTTATAATTACTGAAGTGAATATTTCTTTTTTTTTATACACACCATAAAAAGAATTGACTTATTATTAATACACTTACTTTCTCAAAAATTGCGCGGATTCACTTGGACGACGCAAGAATAAAGTGAGATGGTCATTTTACACATAATAGGAGAATCCAAATTGAGAAGAGAAGTAGATCCTAAGCAGGGCCTTCAAATGTAGGCGATGCTCATTTAATCGTGAACATCTTATAGTATACATACTTGAACGTAAACTCTGACATGCGTATAGTGTCGTTGGCGGCTAATTAGTAAGGACACCCTACTCTCGAAAAAAATGTGTTCCTGTCTGGTGGTATTTCCAAACATTTAGTACCCACTTCCGCGATTGGATGGTTTTAATTGCTAAGTGTATTATGTGCCTTCCTGCGCATCACTGACGTTCATAACAGGCATAACCTAACTCTGAGATATTTTTAGAAAAAGCACACGACGAATTAAGAAAACAAAATGCCGGAGTACATGGAAGATACTGAAGTTAAGCGCGTGTGGAATTATTTTCGCGAAAATCAGGTGTCCTCATTAATTAGGAAATTAATTTTCTAGAGATGTAATCTTCTCGCCAGAACTTTGATTTAAAAAAATATATTTTATAGTATTTTAATTTCCTCTGAGTTTTACGTATGGCAAGACTTTTCGTGAAACAATGAGATTACACGGTGGATTTCAATATGGCATGCACACCATGTCAGGTTTCCGTTGATCTTTGGTTGTTGCCTGCACGAGAAACTTCACAACTGGACGTCCGTGTTTCACGTGTTAACACTTACAGGTTCCAAATAAAAATAACGCACAGTCGGGACTGTGATATAGAGTTTTCAAATATACAAACCACAAAAAAATTTTTGTACCACCTGTAATCGATTGCTAATGAAAAATGTTCGCTGTGAGAGTACGCGTACTACAAGAAATATATTCATGTCTGGCGTATTGTGTACAGACATTTATGTACATTAAGTGTGTATTTTCATCCATAATTTCACTTGGGCCGAGAGAAACCCAGTAACTCGAAAATCCCGGTGCTACAAAACCGTTTTTTGGGGGTGTGTATTTTGCCTAGAAATATTTTCGTGTTTCTGATGTTGGCTGATGAATTTGTTACACGACGTTGTCCTGTGGAGGCGAATTAGTTAGGGTGTCAGAATTTCCCCCTACCCAGTCAAATAGGAAAAGAGCTACAGACGACAAGCCAGTATTGGTAATAAACCTGCAGACATAAACATGAAATGTTGAAACTTAGCCAGCCCGCTGTTATTTTCGCGGAAATAACACATCACTGATCATTGGGTACTTGGTTTCGCATGTATTGGCGAATCATTGACGTAACAGTGTAATGGCTGAACGCTGTTTCGGGAGTCATCAATTTAGGTTTGTCTAATGTGGCAGTGTTTGGAAATGGCAGGCTACAAACTTCCTTGTAAAAAGTGCAAAATTTGATTTTGGACAGCTAAATGTTGCGTTAGTTCCTTTGATCTACATAAAGAACAGGGTTGGTTCCTTCAGTAATTTTGACTTTCCAATAGAGATAATTACATTTAAATACATTGTGTACATACCGACAATTGTATACATATCGCCTAATTGTTCTACACGCTGTTTTGCGCTGTGTTTCAAAGTATACTCTCCAGGAGTTTTGCAGTAGAGTTTAATGCAATTCTGCAACATTCTTTGGGGTGTTTTAATTTTATCGCACTATTTCAGAAGACCACTAGTAGAATTATTTGGAAGCGGTGAAATATTGCAGTATCGATGATGCACAGAGACAATGGAAAATTGCGGGAATTTTTCGAGCAAAATGTTTTCTTCATGATTGGAAATAGGGCACATATAAGCATTTTTGAACGAGGAATGCAAATTCAACCGAGGCGTCACTTATGGTTTGATACACCGGAATAGGAAAATGGAGGATCACCTGTTTTTCACGAAAATATTTACCCAAATGCTAGACTCTAATGTCCTAGGGCATTCGTGCAGATTTCCTTTGTTTATTGACCCCGTGTATTTGTTGAGAGACAGTTCCTTACATGACTGGGCCAATCAGAGAGTTAGGCGACTTCGACACTGAGTGTCTATGATTCGCGGTGTTTTGGAGTACAAGTAGTCCCGAAATCTTTTTGCGGAAAAAAGGTGGCCCTAGCAAATGTCTTGGGCCTGTTTGTAAGAAGATACTTTCTAATGTGATTGAGCCGAAAATAATTCGGCCAAACCGGTGCTAACGTTTCAAATTCCTTTGCAGATACACAAATAGCGTAACAATTGAAATTATTCACTAATATAGACGTATATGTTTCTTATGTTTTAAAATATAACTATTAATTGAATCTCTTCGCAAAAATTAGGAGTTTCTATTATTAAGAAATTAATGCATAATATGAATAAAACCATTGTTAATAGTTTAAATAAATGAGTTGTCTGATTACGAATACTCTGTATATTTTGAAATTAATATACGAAATGATCTTAACATCTTAGATTTATCAGCTTTCCCTAATAAGTTCTATACAGAAAGTGTGACAAGATATATGGCACATAAAGGCATAAATACTAGTTAATCAACATTTTTAAGTTGGCAGAGCTGAGACACGTTTGTCTCATGCAACATTTTCAACCGCATTTGAACCTCCTGGAAAATGTTTCGTCTGCCTAACCTTGGCCGACATCGCTATTTGTTTTACCTTGGGATACGAAAAATATTGAAGCTGCTACACCTACCTTATTGACGTTTCACAATTGAGGGAAATCAACGTAGTAAATGGGTGGTTCGCTACGGCGAACGCTGGCCCGAAGACGATAACAACTTGTAGTATGGGCCGATTCAAAGCGGAAGCTCGCGCCCATATAGGTGTGGCCTCAACCAGGTACACTTCACCTCATCTGACGACTGTTGCTGCTTGATGGCCGTTGTGGGCGCTAGCGCTGGGGTGCTTATGACGTCATAAGACATGTGTGGTTCCCGACAACGACGACGTGCAGCACCGCTAATTTTCCTGATATATGAACTTTAGCGCAGAGGCACGCTCTATATTAATTATGTAATTATTCTCATTGGTTAGCATTACCGGAAATGTAAAATAAATTAAAATTGTTAGTTCTTTCCTTTTATCGCTAGGTTTCGTTTATGTAGATTTTTTTTAGTATAAATAGAGCTGAAAATTCCTGGGTGAGGAAGAACGATGGCTGCCTCTCGCAGGATCGTCAGCTCCAGTGGTGTTTGCCGAAGATAAGTAAATCTTAGTATGTGATATTTTTTCGTTTTGTATAGTGTTATTTGTAAATTTTATGTCGAGAAGAGAGTTTGTGCAACTAGTCTGGTAGAAACTGCAAAAAAAAAAAAAAGTCGCAACCATGTGGTTACAGCGTTTGAGTAAAGCTCCTTTGGCGCAATTGTTGACTGATGCAGGGAAGACAGTAGCTGACACTGACACGGTCGAAATATTACGTGGGAAAGCCAGGACATTAGTGCGAAAAGACGCGGAAGCAATGGCTAATGTCACGCCGCAAGGAACCGAGACCGACCTGAGCGAGTCCCCTACTGTTTTTAAAGCAGTGAAACGCTTGCCAAAGGTATTTATTGACATGGTATCAGTGTTAAAATGAACGTCTGTTACTGATATAAATTTTTCTGTGGCATTTAATAAATTGTTAGCTCTGTAATTGTGTGATCGGCAGAGTTTACACACTGTTTATATTTTTAATGAGCCGGATGTTTTTCATGGAGTTTTCAGTAAGACCATGAGGTAAAATTGAGATGGGCCTAATTTAAATCATCATTGCTTGGAATTGGTTTCATCAGAGCATGCTACTTTGAAAGTAAAGCTCAAGTTAATGGAAAGAGCTCAACTGCCTTCACAATCAATGTGGAATCTTGTTTTGTAAACCATAGGCTTAGTTGAAGTATTAGGGCTACCATGTGGTGAAAGTTATTACACCCAAATTATGTTTCACAATATTTTGCCTAAAAATTACGGATTTTTCAGGTTTGTTTCTCAGCCACAGACATTGGCTCAGTTATTGGAATTGGTGCCTCGTGTTTAAATCACCACAAGGACTGTAGTACAGAGAAAGTAACCTGCGAGATATGCCACAGGACGAATCATGCTACGAGCGAGTGTCGTTTAAAAGCAAAGAGTATGCCAGCTGTGGCTGCCGTAAGTGACGCGGTTCAGGTGTAGTAGTAGAGGAGTACAGGTGGACATGGAGTAGGCTAGCATTTCAAATGTAAATAGGAATGTCGGAGGCGTCTCCTCGTGCACATCATCTAGGGTCATTAATGAAACGATCATCGGCCGATATACAATGTTATTTCTGCGGAGAAAAGGGATATGTTCAGGCGCAGTGTCCACATAAGATAAAACCATGAGGGATAAATGTTGTCACTAATTATGCGTTTGAGCGTAAGTATGGGCTACTGTATGTGCCAGTGCTGTTGATTCGGGAACATCTTGTTCGTTAATTAGCCATGATTTTTGTAATTTATTGTTGAAGGTGCTACCTAAAGGAATGATAAAGGTAAATAAAGGGCTGGAATTAGGATTTTCTCTTGCCGATGGGGGAATGGTGCATTATAGGTGCATGGCACGATTTAAAATAAAGAATGGTAAATTTTCATGGGAATTAGATTTTGAAGTCCCACAGGACGTGAATCATGAAATGATTTATGGTATTGATTTTATGGGTAAAACCCGAGCTTTGTTAAATGCTAGGGAGCAATAGTTTGTATTTGGGTTTTGTCCAGACCAAACAGTGAACTCAGGGTCAAAGTCTATGCAGCATTGATTATTAGAGTCAGTAGGGTTGCAAGGAGAATATGCTGGCATTTTAGAGTTTGCTGATGTTGTCACAAAGAAATTGGGTCATTATACCCAGGACCCAGTGAAGTTAAAGCTTAAAGTTAATTAGCCATGCCAAAGTGTTCCCTATAGAGTGCCTCCTCCTAAGTTAAAGATATTTAAGCAAAATATTGCTGAGTTAAAGGAGCAGGGCATAATAGAATATTCTAGTAGGGTATACTCTAATCCAGCATTCTTCATCCCTAAAAGACAGCATGGTACTTATCGTATTATTTGTGACTACCGGCCCATAAATAAAAACATGTATGTGGATCAATATCCTCTGCCTCATAGTGAAACAGTTTTCCAAAACGTTGGCAAGGCAAAATTTTCTCCATAATGGATTTTAATTCAGAATTTTTGCAATGTGACTTACATCCAGAGTCGCATGTCTGTCTGGCTTCTGTAACACCATGGGATCATTTTCAGTGCTGTAACTTAGCTATGGGGATAAACTGTGGACCACTAGCTATGTCACGGATCTTGTGTAAAATCCTGGGAAAGTATCAGTATGATTTTTTGTTTACTTACATCGATGATGTTTGTGTCTATATCTCATCCTTTGAGGATCATATCAATCACCTAAGTTTAGTTCTGCAAGCTTTTAGAAAGGTAGGGTTAATGGTAAACCCAGATAAACTTACGTGGCCCAAGAGCCTTGTAAAGTATTTAGGATTTGTAATTTCAGATGGGAAACTGTTGAGTGACCCAGAGAAGGTAAGGCCTATAGTACATTTCCCTATTCCCAAGGATGTTCA
The DNA here is from genome assembly GCA_002778355.1 of Clitarchus hookeri. Taxonomy (NCBI): domain Eukaryota; kingdom Metazoa; phylum Arthropoda; class Insecta; order Phasmatodea; family Phasmatidae; genus Clitarchus; species Clitarchus hookeri. The sequence continues at coordinate 783,669 of NQII01000116.1, forward strand.
TGGGATCAGGAGATTTTTAGGCATGGTCGGCTTTTATTCTACGTTTATCCCTGAATTGTCAGAGTTAGCAGAGTAATTGAATGCATCGAAGAGGAAAAGAGTAGAGTTTCAATGGGGCGAAGCCCATGAAAACTTTTGTGACTCTGAAAGAACGGTTAACTTCCCCACCAGTTTTAACACTTCCAGATTTTGACAAAGCTTTCCCTTTGCAAGTGGACGCAAGTTCATTAGCTGTAGGGGCTGTGTTGAGCCAAGAATTTTCAGGGTTGTTAGTTCCAATCGCATATGCGAGCAAGTTGTTATCACCAGCTGAGCAAACATACTCAGCTTATGAGAAGGAAGTTTTGGTGGTCATATATGGGATGGAGACATTTACTGATTATAGAGTATGCACTGTGCATACGGATAATCAAGCACTCAGTTAGATTTTGGTTAGTAAAAATCCAGCTGGTAGATTGACTCGTTGGTTGGTTAGGCTCACCAGATTAAAATTTTTAGTACATCATATAAAGGGTGTGTGGATAATAATGTGACAGACTGTTAGTCGCAAATGTTCGACCCTGATAAATTTCAGGTAGTGGATGGTGAGGAAGTTGGTATTTTGTAGGAGTTACAGGAATCTGGGCAAGAATTAGGTTATAGGTCATTTGTGAAAACGAAGTTGCTAGTGGATGAGGTGGATAAGAGCTTATCAGAAGAGATTGGGGTGTTGCAGAGTTTTCCCAAATCTTATATAGGTCTTCAGGATCATCAGGTGACGGATGTCGAGTGCGATCAGATGCGGAAGGATATAGCAAGCGGTTCCTCCCCTTATCAGATAAGAAAGGGTCTGGTGGGATATGTAAATCGATAAGTAAATTTTAGCATTTTCGTTCCACAAGTTTCAAGAGAGATGATTTTCCAGTATTATCATAATACGTATTTTGGGGGTTATCTGGGACAAGATAAGACCTGTAGTAAGATTCAGGAAATGTTATTTTGGCCTAAGATTAGAAAAATAAATCTTTTATTAGGTAGAACAGTAAAAGGATTGTCATATGGCAAAACCTTGGAATTTTAAATTTTCAGGCGTGTATTCAGTCTCAGTTGCACAGTATCCATGGGAAAGAGTGTATTTAGATGTTTTTGGACTGTTACCTAGGAGTAAAGTTGGGTTTAATGCTATTTTAGTCATGGTAGATAGCTTAAGTAAATTTTTTTTTTTCCGTTGAGGTTAACTAAATCTCATGAGATCTGCTATATTTTGAGCCAGGGAGTTTTTTCAGTTTTTGGTTCACCAGTAATGATGGTTACAGATAATGCATCATATTTTGTATCACAAGAGATGAAGAATTTTGCTTCTAGTTAGGGTATTAAGTTAGTTCAGACCTCGCCTTATTATACCCACGCTAATATAGTAGAAAGGAATACTATGAATTTGAAATCTGCTCTGCGAGCATACTGCTCTGCGAGCGGTACCCACAAGCAGTGGGATGAGGAATTACACCAGCTGAGCCTGGAATTTGATAATGTAGTTAATGACAGTACAAAGAAGGTTTCTGCTGAAATATTTTTGGGCAGAAGTGTTTTGCATCCCGTCATTAATGCATTTAGTTTATCCTCTTTTTCCTGGGATAATGTAGATGACAGTGAAGTATATGATGTTTAGCAGCAAGAAACTGTAAATTTGCACAAATATCACAAGAGATTGGTAAATATTTGTAATAAAAACAGAGAACAGATACAGTTTAAGGGAGGAGAAAATATTTGGTTGAATATTATTTTTTTAGTTCCAAGGTGGACAATTTTAACGAAAAGTTTGGTGCTTAAATATGTAGGTACGTATGTGATAGGGCAGTTTAAACTGAAGTAACAGTTTTACTAGAGGAAGAAAATAACCCAGGAAAAATAAATAAAGCCTATGTCACACAGTCGAAGTCATTCGTTAGCAAGTAAGTTCTGTGTCTTTCAGTCCCTGGGAGGGACGGCTATCGTTTCTCCATCATGCTCATTTCATTAGAGTGTGTGTTTCATCTTCATGCAGATTTAAGTATTTGTCTTTTAATATATTGTATTGCCTGGGGAGATTAGTTGAATTTTGTACAAGATTTGTAAAAATCGCATGCATTGTCACATTAAGAGGCTAAATTATAGGGAGATAGAACCTAGGACCCTGGGAATAGATTTTCATCTTTCGTTTTGTTTGTACTCGTTATGACGAGTTGGGTGAGGAAGTTGTCATGGTGGGTGCATGTTTTGCATTCCTGTTGGCGAGGTGGATGCTGCTGGATGCGGCTTGACTCTGGGAGCTGTTGATGCTGAGCTTCTGTAGTTCGTAGATGCTGTCGAGACTGGCCATCTCGGCGGGACCTGCTGGACTTCTGGAGTTGCAGTGCTTCAAAGAAGTCTTCCAGTTAGTAGGGGAGGATGAGACACGTTTGTCTCATGCAACATTTTCAACAGCGTTTGTATATCTTGGAAAATGTTTCGTCCACCTATCCTTGCCTGACATCGCTATTTTACCTTGGAATACGTAAAATATTGAAGCGGCTACACCTAACTTATTGACGTTTCACCATTGAGGTAAATAAACGCACTAAATGGGCGGTTCGCTACGGCGAACGCTGCCCCGAAGACGATAACAACTTGTAGTATGGGCCGATTCAAAGCGAAAGCTCGCGTCCGTATTGGTGTGGCCTCAACCAGGTACACTTCACCTCATCTGACGACTGTTGCTGCTTGATGGTCGTTGTGCGTGCTAGAGCTGGGGTGCTTAAGACATCATAAGACATGTGTGGTTCCCGACAAAGACGACGTCCAGCACTGCTAATTTTCCTGATTTATGAACTTTAGCGCAGAGGCATGCTCTATATTAATTATGTAATTATGCTCATTAGTTAGTAAGAGCGGAAATGTGAAATGAATTAAAATTGTTAGTTTTTTCCTTTTATCGCTAGTTTTCGTTTACATGGTTTTTTTATTTAGTATAAATAGAGCTGAAAATTCCTGGATGAGGAATGCTAATGTAACTTTGCATATTAATACTACAAAATTTCAAATGTTACATTAAAAATTCCCGTAAAAAAACCTCTCTTCGCCATACGACATAATGGGTACAGCTCTCTCCTCCTCCCTCGACGGAACAGAGTTCCGAGCCTATCTGTGTCCTTTGCTTCTCTGCCCCAAAGCTTGAAACCACTGCTTTTATTTCTTCCACGTCGTTCTCTGGAAAGTTTTATAACACCCAAGACATGTAGAAGGCGCTTCTCGTGACGTCACATATGGTTCGCATGCTCTTAGAAGGTCTTGTTGACAGGGGGAGGAGGTGGGGAGCGACCCGAAGACGAAGCGAGCAAGGCGGCCGCCGCCCAGTGTGTTGGCAGCGTTCGTCCTAGTAGGCACAGTTCAACGGGGCAACGCGCCACACATATGCTCTGTACCATGTAAGTTGGCCAGATTCTGACAGGTCTGCGAAAGTAGCGCCACTGTTTACAACTGACTACGCATCCTTCCGCCATCAGTTGATCGACCACATGGCAACGATGTTGTTTATTTTTATGCTGTGATTATCAGCCGATCCCCTTATCAATGTACTATTCGTGGGACGTTTTAGGAACACTTGCTACTCAGAAATACTTAGCTGCGATTGTAGTAATAGTAATGTGTACATAAATCATTAATCAGAAAATTGTTATGTTAAAGTGCAAAAATATAAATAATTAACTAAAAATTTTGTAACTACAAAAAAATGCAATGCTAAACAAATTTTAAGATATTTTAGAGTGACATGTTTAAAAAGTTAGTAGGTTATAAAAGTAAAAATTTAAACCTTGCAAAAAATTTAGTATTTTCTAACTCTTTTTTATTTTTCCGAGACAGTGAATTTGGGATAACATTTGCGAAACAGCAGTTGTAGCTATTATCACATGTTGGACATTATAGCTAATATATTCGAGTTGGAAATATGTGACGTGGAATAACGTTAGAATTGCTTAACAACTATTCATGTGTGTCCCACTTTCTACGGAAACAAGGAAATGGATTTTCGGGGAACAGCATGGCGTATATTTTACGTAGACGAACGATCACCTGCCAAATAGAAATTACTAGTACTCAAAATCATTGTTCACGAAATACATGTTATTTAAAAATTATGCAGAGCTTGCGAAAAATAAAACTATTGGTATCTGTTCGTGTATTTATATATGTCGCACGCGGAACGCTTTTTTTTTTTGTGGTTGGTAATGCTTTGGAAAAAATCCGATAGGTGGCGCGCACAACATGTCCGGAGCGAGGTCTGAGACGCTTACTTTGCTCAATAGATTGCGTCTTTGTAAAGTTGACTGTTCTTCTATTACTGGCTCGGAACGAAACGAATTTTAAATATATTTCGTCAAATTATTATAAAAAATAATTCAACAATATTATGCAATATTTCTGTGTGCTTTTGGAATTAACATCAAGCACATAATGAAAGCGGGGTTGGAGAGGGGCGATTAAGACGTGAAAAAAGGTCTTTAAATTGCGTTTCATTTGGATACGGATCGTTTTAATGTGCCTTTCATTTTGAACACCTATACATTTCTGCTTTAGCACGAAGTTTAGTTTCTAACACTAAAAACCGCTGTTTTATAACCACGTAAAATAAAATGTATTAATTAACCTAGGAACTGTATCTTATCGCGTATTTTCGGCTGGTCTAATATGCTTCGGCAGTGCACTCAGAATAGCCAACGTAATATTAACTTTTGTTCGTTCGTGCATCAGCTGATACAGGATTTTGTAAATGGCACTTTTTTTTTCATATACTTCAAGTTGCCACTCACTGACTGTCAAAATCTGGCCAACTTATATGAAATGTAGTATACCCAGGTTAGGTTGACGTCCCTGACGTCGTTAGCGGCTCCCACGTAGTTTCACGTAGACCAAAAATCGCAGGATGTACTTCTTTTAACAGGTGCTCATGGTTTGATGTGACATCGTCACATCACTCTCCCCCTGAAGACGACCTCGATGGTGTTACACAAATGTAGAAATCCCACGGCTCCTGGTAACCAGCATATAACCACGGATTTCTTCTATGTAGAACACGGGTCTCGGTGTTATCCATCATACGTCAAAGCAACAAACCAGAGTAGGCACTCGCAAGAACTACGATGGCTAGACATCCCCTTTTAAAACTAAAAAATACGGGGAAAGGTGCTGCACCCTTAAACCATTAAACCAATAAATATACCAATTTTAAAATATAACTTAAATATACTATAGATAAGTAGAAACGATTCTTCGTTCATTAAAGCAGGTTCAATTATTACGTTAGCAAAAAATCTCTTTACATAACTTTCACTGAAACAATTCTCTTTAAAATACATAAGGGTTAAATATCGGGATTTCATTAAAATCGTTGAAAAATCACATTTTAACACTTACTGCTTATACAGTACAACAATGTTTAGGATTTCTAAATTATTTTGTACATCCAAAAATTCTGATGAAACATGAGGATTTTTAGGGTGAGGGGTAGCGCCTTTACATGGTCCTTGGGGCTGCATAATATTTCTTAAATTGGCTTACATGAACTTCCTCTGTTTTGGGCTGGAGAATTTGGGTCTGACACTAATAAGGTAATGGGCATTAGAAACAGGACTATTTGAAACGGCCCTCTACATTTTACGGCCAAAATTGCGCTAAAATAATCAACATCTTTTCCTGAGTCCCGTAATTCTTTTCCGTCTTTATTTTTATGAACGGAATTTCCTTCTACTTCTATAAGAAAAAAAAACATTTTTCGGTAGTGAGGTTAGTACGGGTGCAAATTTTACATTCCCGTTTTGGGTTCACCCCGGTAACGCTTTTCCGGTTACAATCGCCAATGGTTGATTCCACTTGCGTGACATGTTGAATCTGTTCTTGAAGAGTCTGCGTTTGTTTCTGGAAAAGTGAAATACTTGCTGTTTTCCGGCAATACACTGAAGAAAAAAAAATTATTTCAACCAAATGCGATTCTTTACACGGCAAACCCAATACTTCTATGAATCTAACGGTTTCCATTACAAACTCTTGCATGGACTCGCCGGGATGTTTTACTCTGTCTAATATTTCCATACGATACCATGCAATCGCTACAGGAGTAATCTGCCTGATTGAACATAATTTGACAAAATTCTTTAAATGTCAGACGTTAATGAATAGCCTGACCTACAATATATTGCAATGACTCCGGAACTTTCAGTAAAACGGCTGAATATATTATATACGCGCACACTTACAAACAAATTCACTACATAAGTCAGATTCACAGTTTTAACTACCCAGAGGCTATCACCAAAAAGAACTAAGAAATTATTTACGAGATTTAAAAATCGTCACGCACTCACTCTCGGTTGTACGCGGCAAATTCAGCACTTTCGACAGCCCTGATAAGATCGAATTCTCTTCTCTTTTTGTATCCTTGTGCCATATGTAAAGTTAGCATTGCCGTGTACCTTGTCAATTTGTGCATGCTTCAAATGTAAAATCGTTAGGAACGTAAATATGTTACTTATTTGGCAATACTTACTTTTAATTGTATTAAATAAACAGAATATAAACTAAATAAATTCAGTGTTCATAAACTTAAACACTACACTTTTTATTCCAAGTCAACAGGAGTAACTAATGTTAATTATTCACAGCCAACTTTCCCAAGAGTGTTTCAGTCTGTGCTTACGTAAAAGTTAATGCAGCTACGAGCAGTATTTTTTCCCGACGGTTGATTTCAAAGATGTTTAATTAACCGCGAACAGCCCCGAGCACGTGACTATGAAGGAGGTGAGGTGCGTAGCCGAGAGATGTGGCGTGGTGGGGGAGAATAACAACTTATTGCCGCAATGAGGCGTCAGCTGAGACGATAACGAAGCAGGCGCGGCGGTGTCATCAGAAGCGAGGCGGAAACGCGAATGCAGCACGGTTATTGTTCCCCCTAACGACCCTGCTTTCAACACCGCGAGTTTTATCAACGCTAGCGACTTGGAAACTCTGCAGAGATAGCTATTAAGCCTCTCGCCCGGGCAGTAGGCTGGCTGTTCTTCCAGGGGAACCTCCTTTCACAGCTTCTTTAGTGCATACGTGGGAACCTTACCACTCGCTAGCAAACCCTTACGTCTACCCAAACTGTTTTGTTACATACTAATTTAGGAATATAAAGTTGAAAAAGAGATATGGAAATAGATTTTAACCCTTATATTAACGATTAAAAATGAAGAAATATCCGGGTTTCCTAACTCGAGAATCTTATTGTATGTTAATATGAACTTTGTATGGATACAGAATAGGTTTTTGCACAGATCTGAAGCGAAATGCCGTTTCCGTTCCTTTCATGTGGCCGTACACATTCGCTGATTGGCTGCGCGAGGCTTCGGAACGGGTCTTCAGACTCATTGGCTACTGCGTGCTGTGAAAGATACCCTACTGGCTGAGCTGCCGGCTGGAAAGTAAGTTACCTGGCCTGTGATGCCATGCTGGTGTGTGCGGATGGAGTTCGCGGTGTAACCTGGTGTTTAACTTCTGCATTCCGGGACGCAGCTACAAGTATAAAATATGTTCACGATAAAATTAATACTTTATAAATGAACCTTAGAAAAAAGTTACTGGCCCGGCCTGCATATATTTTAATGGGAGCACGGAGTGACATTGGCCCAACAAAGTTGGTAACGATGGGTGGAAAGTAGTTCCATATCTTAACGTCGAATAAGAAGTGTTAGGTAACCATTTTTGATAACTTAAATTATTTCTTTAGCTTTACGTTTCTTTTTTAATTCATTGAATTGTAAAAATGTGCAGATTTGTAAAATATTTACTTTCCTAATAATTTCACAGTTTCACTTGATCGACGCAAGAATAAAGCGATGAGGTCCATGGTAGTGTTAATTTTACATAACGCGGAAGAATACACAATGTGCATACAACTAGATTATCAAGCAGGGCTTTCAAAAGTGCTCATTTTGCTGTGAACAGCCTACACGTGCGTGAATTCCACGAATTTATTTCGCAATCCCGGTCCTTTACAAACGCTGGTGCCAATCGTTTACTCATTGGTGGAGAGAGACCTGCAAAATTCGCGTTATTATTTAAGGACAGGCTGAACTCCAAGTTACTGTGCGTTTGACCGACTTCAGCCATTGGCCGGAACTATATCTGTCACGCCTCGGAGAACTCTTAAGCCAGTAAGATGATGTAATCGGTGAAGTGGCCAATGTCTTTTATGAAGATCAAGCAGGTGGGCGATTTTGATTAAAGTGCAGCGGCCAACGAAACTACGGATTGTGCTCGCTTGTTTATAAGACAGTGGAGTATATCCTGTCACGTCCCTACTCACTGGCTGCTGCCAAGATTACAGAAATTTTATTTTTCTATGCATTGGGTTGCACATGGAACGGCCACAGGGTTGTCCAAGGCGCAGAGTAGACAAGTACAGAAAGACGAAATGGCATGGCGGTCCTTTGATGTGGGCTTACCCGTTCTCTGATTGGCTGCGCGAGCTTTGGGAAAGGGGCTTGTGTCTGCGTGGGTTTTGAAAGCCGCATAAGGCTGTTGGCTGGCGAGTGGGCTACCAATCTTTCATAGGTGAACGGCGTTCCAATATTATGCTGGCCGGTGATTCAATTTTGCTTGCGTGCGTGTCGATGCTGTAAGAGGCTATTATAACTCTGTATTTTGAAGTTATCTATGTACAAAGCGTGCAAAAACAGCTGTAATATAATCATGCGAATAACTTTAAAATACAGGGGCTTGAAATATAGCATGACACCAAATTAATACGCGAAATCCATGGATCTCGACCAATCAGCAAATGAGAACGTTTACATAACACATTTCCTCTTCCATATACGTGTCTGTTCTACGACAGCCATGACAGAGGGTTAAGCGCGGGGGTG